>CAUYUJ010017638.1:545701-570701 GCA_963575745.1 Prorocentrum cordatum | reverse complement strand
CCGCAGCTGCGGCCGAGTGGCCCCGCCTTGGGTCAAGGCAGCCCAGCCGCCCGCGGCCGTCGCTGGCCAGGAGCCGCCCGTCGCCGACGCCGAGGGCTTCGTCGTCCAGCCCCGTGGGAGGAAGGCGAGGCGCCAGGCCAGGCGCGCTGCTGCCCGCGCGGCCAGCGCGGGGGCCGCCAGTCTGGCAGGCGTCAGCGAGGCCAGCAGCGTGCAGCCGTCGGCCGTCGAGCGGCGCCGCCAGGAGGTAAAGCGCATCGAGGACTTCCTCGCGGCCCCTGGCGGGGCCATCGACGATGCGTGCCTGCAGTCGCTGCGCGCGGCCCTCGACCGCGAGCGTCGCAGGCTCTCGGCAGCCGAGGCGGCGCAGGCGGGGCGCAGGAAGGCCGACGTCCCCCTGCCCAAAGCGCTCCACGGCGCAGGCAACGCCCTGGGGAAGCTGGTCAGGCAGGGGCGGGCCAAGGAGCAGGCGCTGCTCAAGGCAGAGGAGGCCCACGCGGCAGCCATCGGAGAGCGCGAGGCGGCCATCGCGCGCGAGGCCGCATGCGCCGAGGCTGTCGAGGAGTGCCGGGCTGCTCTCGAGGCTCACCGCGAGGAGTAGAAGGCCGCAGAGGCCAGGCAAGCCAAGGAGGTCGGCGCGGCCTTCGTCGGCACGGACTTGCTCGGGATGGTCTTCGGCCTCATCCAGCAGGTCGAGGCCTTGCCCCAAGGATTCGCCGCGGGCATCGGGGAGGCCGCATTCGCTGAGGTCGCCAAGCAGATCGCAGCGGTCCGCAGGCATGCACCCCCCGAGGCCAGGGGGCGCTCATCCTGGGCCGACAACCCCCTCGACGTCTCTGACGAGGACCTCGACGGAGATGAGGATGAGCGGGTGCGTGCGTCGTCTCCCCCCCCCCCCCCCCCTCTGCAGGACGCGGCCGAGCGCGGCTAGGCTGCGCGGCGAGGAGAGGCGCACGGTGCGTGTCCCTCAGCCCAGCCGCTGGCCAGGGACCTGGCCAACGCTGGGGCAGCCCTCCTCGACGACCAGCCGCTGGCGACGGCTGCTGGTGGCCGTGCTGCTGTGGGTCGCAGTCGGGTTTGACGTCGTTTCGGCAGGCCCGTGTTCGGTTGACAGCAGGAGGGTCAGACGGCGCTTGAGTGAGCAGGTGCCAGTGGGGCGGGGGGCCCAATGCCCTTCCCTGGGCTTGGGCAAACCTGCGAGGGCGGCACCTGGCCGAGGGGGCGCGGTGAGGGCCGCCGACGGGCGGGTGGCCGATGCCCCTCACCCCCCGCGCTCCCCGTCGAGGCCGCTGACGAGCGGGTGGCCGAGACCCTCGGCGGGCGCAGCGAAGCCAAGGTGTCAAACGACTAGAGGACGAGGATGACGGCACAGGAGGCCTGCATTGGCAAGGCTCGCCTCGGGCCGCAGCCTGCCCCTGAGTCGGACCCTCGAGGGCCCTGCCCCCTGCGTGCTGGCCTGGAGGTCCTGGGTTGCAACGGTAACGTCTGGAACAGGAGCGTCGAGGTCCTCGAGGCCTTCTTCCACGCCCACCAGTACTGGCCGCAGCTGGTCCTCCTTCAGGAGACGAGGCTAACCCAGGAGCGCCTTCCTGGGGCCAGGGCGCTGGCACGCCGCCTCGGCTACACCGCCTTCTTCCACGAGGCGGTGGCCGCGGACCAGCCTGGCCCGAACGCCACGTCGGGCGGCGTCGCGATCCTGGTGAGGGCTGGACTCCAGGCCGAGGAGTCCGCCTGCCAGCTCCCTGCGGCCCTTCGCCACCGCCTCATCGGCGTAGAGGTGGCGGCGCCGTCGGGCCTCCGCCTCCTGGCCTTGGCTGGGTACTTCCAGCACTCCTTAGGCCCGCGGGGGGTCAACCTGGACCTGTTCTCCTCGGTCTCGGACCTAGTGGCATTCTCGCTCGACTTGCCCTGGGTCCTTCAGGCTGATTTCAACATGGAGCCCGAGCCCCTGCAGGAGTTGGGCTGGCCTGCAGCGGTTCGCGGGCAGGTGCTCGGACCCTCTGAGGCGACCTGCTGCGCCCAGGGCTTGGAGCACGTCTACGACTGGTTCGTCGCGTCGTCCGGCCTGGCCACGTGCACGGCGTCCTGCTCGACCACGCTCAACGACTTCGGGCTGCGCCCGCACTCTCCTGTGCTGCTGCGCCTCCAGGACGTCAGGTACGATGCCATGGTCGAGGTGCCCTCCCGTCCTGCTCGGTTTCCAGATAGGTCAAAGGCCTGCGCTCCCGCGAGGACGCCCTGGTCCAGGCCTTCACTGTCGGCGAGCGCGGGAAGGTGTCGCAGAAGGCGGTAGCTTGGTCATGGGCTCAGGGTTCGCGCCCGACCTGTCTCTCCGCTGCCTTCGGCGAGTGGATCGAGGCGGCGGAGGGCACTCTCACGGGCATCCACGGGATTGCGCCAGGCGGCCTGCCGCGCTACCTTGGGCGAGCGGCAGGGCCCAGGACCAGGCGCATGCCCTTCAGCGCGCTGGTGCAGCGCGAGGCCAGGTTGAAGTACAGCATGCTGACCCACCGCCTGAGGAGCTGCCTAGCGGTCGCCCTCCAGAGGCTTCGCGCCGAGCAGGCCAGCAGGTGGCACCCGAACCACTCTTGGTGGCATGGGCAGGAGGCTGCGGCGAGGGCGAAGCTCCTGGACGAGGCGACCCAGGAGGAGACTGGTCTTCGGAGCGTGCCCCTCCCTGGGGCCTTCGACGAGAAGCGGGGTGACCTCGCCTACCACGCGGGGGTGAAGGGCTGCCCCACGGCGATCGCCAAGCTGCAGTCGTGGCTCCTGGCGTCCCAGAGGCGCGATGCCGCTGAAGGCGCGGCCGCTTGGCGCAGCCGGGCCCGGACGGCGGTGGAGAAAGGAGGCCGCCTGGCCCACCGCTTCTCCAAGGCGGCTCCCACGCCTGTTGTCAGAGACGCCGACACTGGGAGGCCGCTCGTCGGCATGGACGCCGTGGACCAGCTCACGCGCACGTGGCAGCGGCTCTGGCTCCAGGAAGGCTTGTCCAGCGGAGTCGGAGCCCACCGGTGGGATGTTGGCTCCTGGGCGCTGCCGCCCATCACCCTGGAGGCCTTGCAGCAGGCGTGCAAGCGCTACGGCCCGTCTGTGGGGCTGGGCTGCGACAACCTGCACCCTCGCCAGCTCCTTCTACAGCCTGTGGCGCTGCAGCTTCGCCTGATTGACATCCTCACGGCGTTCGAGGACGAGCCTTCTTCGATCATGGGACAGGTGACGCTCATGGTTTTCATTCTTAAAGCTGACGGAGGGACGAGGCCCATCGCGCTGCTCCCGCTGGCCTTGCGGATTTGGTCTCGCCCGAGGCAGCCGTGCTGTGCCCGATGGGAGTCAGACCACAGCTTCCCCTCCTTTTGGGGTCGCGATGGCCGTGATTGCGAGAGAGCGGGTTGGATCCACAACTGCTTCGCGGGCTTCGCGATGGCCTCCCCGCATTTCGAGGTGGCCAGCCTGTTCCTGGACATCCGCAAGTTCTACGAGCACGTGCGCCACGACGTCCTCTGGGCGTCAGCCCAGCGCTTCGGCTTCAACCTGAAGCTGCTGCGCGGCCTCCTCGCCATCTACCAGGCCCCGAGGATCGTGCTGGCAGGTGGCATGGCTTCGGCCCCCTTTGGGGCCAGTGGCGCAGTGCTGGCAGGCTGCGCGTGCGCGACGGCTGTTGCTAAGCCTCCCCTTCTTGGAGGCCTCCTCGCAGCAGGGGCTCAGCGGCCTCTTGCCACCCTGCGCAACTTGGTGGACGACGTCTCGCTCCAAGTTGTCGGCTCGGCGAGGCTGGTGGTGGACCAGCTCGTGGGGGCCAGTGAGGAAGTGCTGCGACACCTGCGGGCCCACCACCTCCCGCTCAACGAGGGCCAGTCCGTGTTCCTGGCCTCGTCGCCCAACCGCCGCCATGCTGTGGGGCAGGACGGTCACAGGGGTGCCCGACGGCGAGTTGCACTCCTGGCGCCTGGCGGCTGCGCGCTCGGCTGGGAAGCTTCCCAAGGGCGCCGCCCTTGGGCTGAGGCTCAGGGCGATCGAGGTGCAGCGCTCCACTGACCTGGACCCGAGCCCAGCCCTGGTGCGTGCCGCGGTGCAGATGGCAGCCAGCCTCCTTCAGACGGGCGAGGTGCCCCTGAGGATGTTCGCTACCTGCCTGGCGGGGGCCGAGCGCAGGCACGGCAGCGCCAGGGCGCCCTGTGTGAACTGCAAGAACCCCGTCGACGCCCTGGCCCTCTCTCTGTTGCGGGTTGGGTGGCGCCTCTCGGCTGGGCACATCTTGCGCACCGACGGCGGCCACGCCTTGGACATGCTGATCATGGGCCCCCGCGAGCTCGGGCTGCTGGCTGCGGCAGGTGCCCGCAGGGCCTCCGACAGGGCCGAGATGACGCGGCTTGGGTACGGAGCCGCCCCGTCCATGCCCTTGTTTTGGGACGCGCTCGGGCAGGTCATCGGCCCGCGCGGCAGGTTCAGCTGCAGGGAGAAGGCCGCGGTGGTGAGCTACCTGTCCAACGCCCACTGGCCGCAGACTCGCCTCTTCGCGTCTGGCGAGCGGGGCCACCCTCGCTGCTGCGCCTGCGGCGAGGCGCGTGGCAGCCTCTGGCACAGGCTTTTCGAGTGCCAAGCCCTGGCCGCTGAGAGGAGGGACTCGGTGTCCGCCCGCCTCCTTCGCTGCGCCACTCGAGTGAGGCAGCGAGGTGAGGAGGCAGGGGGGTGCTTCTCCAGGTGCTGGCTGCCGCAGCCCCCGCAGACGGCCTGGAGGTCGGACGCGATGGCAGTCATGTGGGTGAACAGGCCTGCCGACGGGCTGCTAGGCGGTCGCCTCTACCTCGACGGCTCGGCGCTCGACCCTGAGTTCGAATGCATCCGCAGGGCTGGCTGGAGTATCGTGCAGTGCGACGAGTTCGGCAACATGCAGGCGGCGGTGTACGGCACGGTCCGCCTCGACCTGTGCCCCTTCCAGACGGCGAAGGACGGCGAGGACTTCGCGGTGTGGATGCTGAGCCGCTACCTCGGGCGTTCGGTCATCGAGATCAACATCGACTGTGCGTCCACGGTCAGCTGCTTGAAACCCGGCAGGAAGTATGCGACGGCGGCCAACAAGCCCAATGCACACCTGTGGTCGGCCGTCTGCGCCTCGCTGGACGTCGACTCGCTCAATGTGAACAAGGTGGCGGCCCACTGCTCCGAGATCGATGTTCGCGAGGGCAGGATCTCGGAGTGTCAGTGGCGTGGGAACGCCCACGCCGACAGGCTGGCGAAGGCGGGGGCGGCCCTCCACAGGGTCAGCGCGGCTGCCAGGCGCGAGTTCTTCGGCGCGATGGAGGTCGTGAGAGAGCTCTCCAGGTGGATCGCGCAGGCCTCGATCGTTTGGCAGGGCAGGGCCTCCAAGGACTGCGAGGGCCTCCCTGAGTGCGACGAGCGAAGGACTGCTGTCACCTTCGCGGTCCCGCTGGAGGAGCGTGCTGACGGCCCGCGGGCGGCTCCCGTGTGCGAGTCGGATGCCACGCCCGCCGCCGTGGAGGCCCGCGGGGAGCAGGCAGGCAGCCGCCCCGCCGCTGTGGGCGCCTGGGCCTCGGCGGCGCGAGACGGCGGAGTAGCGCTGGGCGCCCTGGTCTTCGCCGTCGCTGGGCACGCCCTCGCGTGCGCCAGGTGCGGTGAGGACGGCGACGAGCAGGAGATCATTGCGTGCACCAGGTGCGGAACGAATGCGAGGCTAGGCGGGCGCCCTGGCCCGCAGCCCAAGCTCAGGGAGCGCTGTTCTGGAGCAGCGGGCCTCCCCAGGTCGCTGCGGGACCAGAAGTCGCGGTGGGAGCGTGGCCTCCACCCCGGGGGCACGCCGCGCGCTCGCGACACGCGGAGGAAGGGGGCGGAGGCCCCCCGCCTTCGCAAGGAGGCCGAGGTACCGCAGGACGCCAGGGTGCGCTTCCTGAAGTGGCTCGGAGTCCAGCCTGATGCCCCAGCAGGCGTCGAGAGCGACGCCTCGGTGGCTGGCGCTGCTGGGGGCGGCGCTGGCGGTGCGGCCTCCTCCTCGACAAAGGCGCCTGCTGCGGCTGGAGGCGCCGCGGCGGGAGCGGGATCGCGGCAGGCCTGGCCGGAACCCTACGGCCTCGATGAGGAGAGCCTGCAGAGCTGGGCTGAGGAGGCCGAGGAGGCCCGACTCGAGCGCCAGAGCAGGAAGCGGCGCAGAGATGACGGAGGAGGTGATTGAGTCCGCGTTGGCCCCAGCCTTGGGGCGCTCGGACCGCGCGAACGCGCGTGTGCCGAGCCTTGGCTGCTCCTGGCTGTGGAGCGCCAGCCTGCCTCTCCTCCTGTCCTCCCTCGGCGTCCGTCTCCTGTCCTCCCGTGCGTGTTGGGCCCCTGGTGGCCGCGGGCCTCGGCGCGTGGGCGTGGAGCTTCCTGCGCCTCGCCTGCCTCGCCGTACCGCTTGGGGCTGTGCAAGCATGTTTGGGGCGTCGCCCTTCGTTTGTCTGCACGGGTGTATATATTCCAGCGCTGCGCGCTGATGCCCCATCGACGGGGGTCTGAGCTGACAGGCCGAGCGGTGCCTCGGGGCCGATGTGCCCAGGAGGCAGCCTTCTGCGGCTCGTCTGGGCTCTCGGGGTCCCTTGTGGCCCGCCCCCTGTCTTGGGACGGCCCCTTGTGGCTTTGGCCCCTCAGTGGGGCCTGGGCCCTTGCTCCTTTTTAGCCTATATAGGCCCCGCGTCAACAGACACACAGCCACGCAGACACACAGACACACAGACACACAGACACACAGACACCCAGACACACAGACACACAGCCACACAGACACACAGACACACAGACACACACAGACACACAGACACACAGACACACAGACACACAGGCACACAGACACACAGACACACAGACACACAGGCACACACGCACACACGCACACACACACACACACACACGCACGCACACGCACGCACGCACACACGCACACGCACGCCCGCCCGCGCGCCCGCCCGCCTGCCCAGCACCGCACCGCACCGCACGGCACGGCACGGCACCGCACGGCACGGCATGGCACCGCACGGCACGGCACGGCACGGCACGGCACCGCACCGCACCGCACCGCACCGCACCGCACGCAGCACGCGCGCACGCACGCACGCACCCACGCACACCCACACACACTCACACACGAACACATACACACAATCACTCACTCACTCACTCACTCACTCACTCACTCACACACACACGCACACACACACACGCACACGCACACGCACACGCACACGCACACACACACACAAACACACACACACACACACACACACGCTTACGCACACTCACACACATGCACACGCATGATGGCTTGTCTTTGAGTGCCCACTTGTTACGCCTGCCACACATCTGTGGGCACTGTGCCACCCCAAACAGATACGTCTGGCGGGGGGGGGGGCGAAACCAGCAGAGCGCTTTTGACATCCCAACAAACTGGGCGCGAGAAGCGAAGTGCAAGCGCACCTGGCTGCCCCCCCTTAGAGCAATCAAATGCCACGCCTGATATCTCGCGTTGGGCACAAGGTCACCACAAGGGGTATGTCTGATGGGGGGGCGAAGTAAGCACACCGTCTGAGACATCCCCACGATTCGAGCGCGAATCATGGAGTGCGCACATCCCTGGCGCCCCCGCCCCCCTGGGGTGCCCTCGCGCTGCGCCTGTTGTATCGGGGTGACACTGGGTCACCAACAGGGAGAAGTCTGGGGGGTGGGGGGGGGGGGGGCGAAACAGGCCAACCGCTTGAGACATCCCCACAACGTGGGCGCGAATCATGGAGTGCAGGCGCGCCTGGCTGCTCCCCCTCGGGGAGTCCGAACGCCACGCCAGCTGTATCAGATTGCGGTGAGAACTGGCCTTCCGACAATGACACATCGGGGGGGGGGGGGCGGGCCAACGGAGAGACGTCTGGGGTGGCCGGACCAACCAATTCACCGAAGACATCCCCGCAAGCTGTGCACGAAGGATGCAGTTAAACCAGCCCTGGCGCGCCCCACCGTTCGGAGTGCCCAGATGCAACGCCTGTTATATCGTGGTGGGCACTGGACCACCAAAGTGGGGAAGGCTTGGAGGGGGGAGGGGTGGACGTGGGCGAAACCAACAACTCGCTGGAGGCATCCTCGCCATCTCACCACGTGAGCGCGAAGAATGGCGTGCAAATGTCCCTGGCGGCCCCCTTGGGGAGCTCAGGTGCCACGCCCGTTATATCGCGGTGAGCATTGACGCGTCAAGAGAGAGAGAGAGAGCGAGAGAGAGAGAGAGATAACAAACAGAGAAAAGTCTGGGGAGGGGCCGAAACACACAACGCGTTCGAGAAATCATTCGAGCTTCGGCGCAGAGAGTGTCTGGCGGCTCCCCCTTGGGGTGCCCAAGTGCTACGCCTGCTGTAGGCATTGGACCACCAAAAGAGAAACGCTTGGGGGGCCGAAGCACGCGAGCCCCCTGAGACACCCCCACCATCCAGACGCGAATAATGAAGCGCACGCGCTCCTGGCGGCCACTCTTGCATTATCCCAAACGCTGCGCTTGCCTTCGCGCGGTGGGCATCATCAAAAGAAAAGGGTCTGGGAGGGGGGGCGGGGGCGAAATCCGCAAAACGCTCGAGACATTCCTTAACCTGGGCGCAGAGAACGAAGTGCAAAACCCTTGGCGGCTATCCCTTGGGGTGCCCAAGGGGGGGGGGGGCGGGGGGGAGGGGGGGGCGAAACCCGCAAAACGCTTGAGACATTCCCATGACCTGGGCGCAGAGAACGAATGGCAACCATCCTCGGCGGCTACCCCTTGGGGTGCCCAGGTGCCGCGCCTGCTGTATCGCGGTGGGCACTGGACCACCAACATCGAGAACCTTGGGGGGGAGGGAGACGCAAACCGTTTGAGACATACCCACAATCTGGCCGCGACCGGGCCCGTGAAATACTCCCTGACAGTTCCCCTGAGGTGCTGAAGCAACGCCTCGCTCGAGACATTCTCACAAGCTGCGAGCTGGAGCGCAGATGCGTTGCAAGTACGAATGCGAGTGAGCCTGAGTGAGTCTGAGTATGATGGAGTCTGAGTGTGAGTGCGCCTGAGTACGAGTGAGTCTGAGTGTGCGTGAGTCTGGTTGTGAGTGAGTATGTGTGAGAGTGAGTCGGAATGTGAGCAAGTACGAGTGAGATTGACTCTGAGTGTGAGTTATTCTGAGTGTGAGTTAGTCTGAGGGTGCGGGTTCGCTTGAGATTGAGTAAGTCTGAGGGTAAGCGAGTCTGAGTATGAACGAGTCTGATTGTGATTCAAAGCGTGCGCGTGTGTGTGTGCGTGTGAGCCAGTCTGTGCGAGTGAGTCTCAGTACAACTGAGTCTGAGTGGGAGTGGTGGGGGGGAAATGATTTGAGTGAGTCTGATTGCGAGCGAGACTGAGTGTGAGTGGGTCTGATTGTGAGTCTGAGTGAGCCTGAGTGTGATCGAGCTTGGGTGAGGAAGAGGAGGAGGGGGGAAGGAGGATAGGAGGTGGAGAAAAAGGAGGTGGAGGCGTCGTGACAACAAGAAGCCCATCTCGGGATGTTGGGACACTGTATGGTGCTCGATGGCCCTGCCGCGGTCTGGCGGGACCTCCCTGGAGCGGCGGAGGTACGAGGCCTGTTGAATGGCGTGGTGCTCGAGTACCCTGCCGCGGTCTTGGCCTGGCATCGCTCGGACGTGTGCATTTTTTCTCGGCGAGGGCCGCCGAGGAGCATCCTTGATCATTTCGCGAACAAAACACGCACGAAACCGGAAAACACACAGGAAATGGACGTCCGAGCGGTGGCCAGTTGGGGGGCTTGGCTGCAGGGTTTGGGGGGGCCATAACCTGGCAAGCTGTGCGGTGCTCGAGTACCCCGCTGCGGCCTGGCGGGGCCGCCCTGAATGGGGTGGGAGGGGCCCAGCATCTGGCAAGGATAATGGTACTCTAATGCCCTGCGTCGGTCTGGTGGCGGTGCCTCACTGGGGGATCGAGAGGGGCACGAAACCTGGTACATAGCATAGACCTTGAATGCCCTGTCGTGGTCTGGCGGTGCCTGCCTGGAGGGGTGGGATGAGATGGAGCTTGCATCTTTAAGGAGGCTTAAGAGGAGGGGGAGTCTTGCACGTGGAGGTGGGGCGGAGAAGAAGGAGGAACGGGAGGAGGTTGGAGGAGGAGGAGGAGGAGGAGGAGGGAAGGAGGGGGAAGATGTTATGTGAAGACCCGGAACTCACGCAGGGGGTGGGACAACCACAAAGTGATCCTCGATCCCTCCACGAAGGATGGCGAGGAGCAATACCCCCCACGTAATGATTTGTTCAACGCGTGGCCTCACGAGCTCGTGACCCCATCCCCAGGGACGGCCTTTAGTCGCCGGCAGTACTTGTACGGCTCCCGGGCCCAGAACCGAGCTCCAGAGGCCAGGGCATGTGAGGAATCAGCCGTCGGGTCCCATCGGAATTCTATCCACGACGTCTCGAGGTTTGGGGAAGAGTCGGGAGGCCACAATCATACACCACCATGGCATTCGGCTGAGGGAGTGATGACGGAGGAGGAAGAGAAACGGGAGGAGGAGGAGGAGCAGGAGGAACATCTCAAAGTCTCTCAAACCCCCTTCCCCGAACCCGGAACCTTCTTAAACTAACAAGAGGAGGAGGAGGGCGAGGAAGATGATGAGAAGGAGATGAGGACGAGAGCAACACCACGATGCATCAACGCTGCTGCACTCCACCCTTCCGTCCCAAGCCGCCTCCCCATCAGCTCCTCAAAGCATTGCTCTTCACTGCGCGAAGCGCCTCGCTTGAAAGTTGAGCGCCCCGGGGCGCCGCACTTCCAGCCACGAGCTCCGCTCTGAATATCATGTGATGGGCCTGTTTTTCCCCACCACCGCCACCATAAGTTGGAGGGGGGAAGGATGTGGAGGATACTGATGATGATGATGGTGATGATGATGATGCTGATGATGATGATGATGATGATGCTGATGATGATGGTGGTGGTGGTGGTGATGATGGTGATGATGGTGATGATGATGATGAGGATGATGATTATGATGATGATGATGATGCTGATGCTGATGCTGATGGTGATGCTGATGCTGATGATGATGATGATGATGATGCTGCTGATGCTGCTGATGATGATGATGCTGATGCTGATGCTGATGATGGTGATTGCAATGGTGATGGTGATGGTGATGATGATGGTGATGATGATGATGATGCTGATGTTGATGCTGATGCTGATGCTGATGGTGATTGCAATGGTGATGGTGATGGTGATGATGATGGTGATGATGATGATGATGCTGATGCTGATGCTGATGCTGATGCTGATGCTGATGCTGATGCTGATGCTGATGGTGATGCTGATGCTGATGTTGATGGTGATGATGGTGATGATGATGATGATGATGATGATGATGATGATGATGATGACGACGACGATGATGATGATGATGATGATGACGATGACGATGACGATAACGATGACGATGATGGTGATGGTGATGGTGATGTCGACGGTGATGGTGATGATGCTGGTGAGGAGGAGGAGGAGGAGGAGGAGGAGGAGGAGGAGGAGGAGGAGGAAGGAGGAGGAGGACCCCCTCCCCCTCCCACTGCCAGTGGTGGTGGTGGAAGGCAGGGCCCCTCCGCACGGCCCTCCATCCTCCGAGCTCCCCGGGGGGGGGGGACCATGCGACGGCACGGGGGGGCCGCCTCCTCCTTCGGCGCCGGCGCGCCCCGCGGCGGGGCCCCGCCTCCGGCCGGGGAGCCGCCCCCCCCCCCCCCCCGTGTGCAGCTGCCTGCGCTGCTCCTCGTGCGCCCGGCGAAGGAGTCACCACCCACCAAACCACCCCAACCCAACCCGAAGGCTCAGATTTACCCTCGATTTCCAGTGGGGGGGGTGTCGGGAAACATCGAAAAAACACATGTGGAACCCTTACCCCCCCCCCCCAACCCGAAATTCGGGTCTTCGAGTTGGGTTGGGGTGGTCTGGTAGGTAGTCAAGGAGGAACAGCAGCAGGCTACAGCTCGAAATATTGAATACTCCAGATTCCGTAATAAAAGGGAGGGGGGGGTCTCATTTCGGGGGGGGGGTCTCTTCCGGGCTATCTCTTGGAGGGCCTGGGGGGGTCTGGGGACGATGTTTTGGAGGGTTCTCCCACGGGGGAGGTCTGAAATGGCTTGTCTTGGAGGGTCCAGACCCCCTCCCTTTTATTACGAAATCTGGAGCATCGTATCTCTCACCAAATATTGCAGAGTGCTGAGTTGTAGCTCTGGTAGCAAACCAATCTTAGACGTAGGCGACTGTCTGATGATTTCCTGTTGAACAATGTGGGCCTTCCAACGCTGGCGGTGTCCTACGCGGCATGCCCCGCTCCGGAGCCGCTGTGCGCCCGCGCGTTCGTTGCACGCGCAGTCCCTTCGAACGTTGTCGGCGTCCAATGGTAATTCTTAACCGTGAGAAAATAAATGTTAACCGTGAGAAAAAACAATACGTGAAAACAATACGTAAAAACAATACGTAAACGTGAGAAGAAAAAAACGTGGAAAAAACAATACGTCAAAGCAATACGTAAAAGCAATACGTAAAATCAATACGTAAAAGCAATCCGTAAACACAATACATAAAAACAAAACGTGAAAACCCTCTCGGTGTCCTGAGCGACAGCCCCGCTCCCTGAGCCGCTGTGCGCCCGCGCGTCCGCCGCACACGCGCCGGATTCACGGCAGGCGCGTTCGGGGAAGGCCCCAAAGCGAGGGTCCCTCAGCGAAAAGGGAGGCGCCCTCCATCCGCGTCGCTGTGTGACATCTGCAGGGCAAATGTGCGCGGCGCTAGGGCGCGGGCCTCGGTTTGAGAACGGCCCTCCGTCCGTGTAGCTTCGGTGAGACACAGGGCCCACCCTAACGACTCTCTTGGTGATGCAGCAGGGAAGCGTTACTGATGAGCGAGAGGGATGGAGCAGGAGAAGGAAGGCGGAAGAGGAGGATGCTGCTGCTGCTGATGAGGAGGAGGAGGAGGCGGAGGAGGAGATGGGGGGGGACGGATAATGAGGGATGAGGCTATGGCAATGGTGCGTTGGCGGGAGAGCCGCCTAGCCGCGGCGGGGCTGGGAGAAGGAGGAGGAGGAGGAGAATGAGGAGGAGGAGAAGGAGAAAGAAAGAACATAAGTGAGGGATGATGATGATGATGATGCTGATGAGGATGATGAGGATGGTGATGATGGTGATGATGGTGATGATGATGATGATGCTGATGATGCTGCTGATGCTGCTGCTGATGATGATGATGCTGATGATGATGATGATGCTGATGCTGATGATGATGATGATGATGATGATGATGATGATGGTGATGGTGATGGTGATGGTGATGGTGATGGTGATGGTGATGGTGATGGTGATGGTGATGATGATGATGCTGATGATGATGATGATGCTGATGATGATGATGATGATGATGATGATGATGATTATGATGATGATGATGATGATGAAGAAGAAGAAGAATAATAAGAAGAAGAAAAAGAAGAATAAGAAGAATAATAATAAGAAGAAGAAGAAGAATAAGAAGAAGAAGAATAAGAAGAAGAAGCAGAAGAAGAAGAAGAAGAAGAGGAGGAGGAGGAGGAGGAGGAGGAAGAAGAGGAGGAGAACGAGGAGGAGCGAGGAGCGAGGAGCGAGGAGGAGGAGGAGGAGAGGAGGAGGAGGAGGGAGGAGGAAGGAGGAGGAGGAGGAGGAGAGGAGGAGGAAGGAGGAGAGGAGGAGAGGAGGAGGAGGAGGAGGAGAGGAGAAGAGGAGAGGAGGAGGAGGAGGAGGAGGAGGAGGAGGAGGTTTGCATGGAGGATGAACGAGGAGAGGGAGGAGGGAGGAAGGAGAGAGAGGAGGCGAGGAGGAGAGGAGGAGGAGAGGAGGAGGGTAAAGAAGAACAGTGAGGGAGGGCGGGGGGATGATGGAATTGGAGGATGCTGAGGGGAGGAGGGGGAGAATGGGGGGAGGAAGAGGAGGAGGAAGAAGAGGAGGAGGTGGAGGAGGGACGAGAGGGGCGGGAGGGGAAAGGAAGGAGTTGGAGGAGAGAGGAGGTTTGCATGGAGGAGGATGAGGAGGAGGAGGAGGAGGGAGGAGAGAGGAGGAGGGGGAGGAGGAGGAGGAGGAAGAAGGAAGGAAGGAAGGAAGGAAGGAAGGAAGGACGCAGGGAGTTGGATGGAGCGCCGCGCTCGCCAGGTGGCGGTCCCCGTCGAGGTGAGCTCCGACGCCCCGCATTTGGTCGGCCCGCCGTCCGTCGGGGCGCTGTCGCAGTCCAGCCCGAGTAGGATGTCCGATCCCCCCCTCCCCTCCTCCTCCTCCTCTCCTCCTCCTCCTCCTCCTCCTCACGAGGGCACGGTGCGCTCCTCCTCCTCCTCCTCCTTCTCCTCCTCCCTCCTCCCTCCTCCCTCCTCCTCCTCCCTCCTCCTGCCCACCAAGGCACTGCTCCTCCTCCTCCCTCCCTTCCCTCTCTCATCCTCTTTCCCTGCAGGGAAGGAGCCTTGCCTGTGCGGTTCCTGCTCGCGTCGCGACCAACCATAAGGCACTGCTCGCGTCGCGACCGACCAAACATAAGATCACGACGGAGTGCTTTTTTGGGGGGCGCTTTCGGTCCTGGCGGCCCTCGCCGGGCCCCAGGGCCGTCGAGGAGCTGCTCGGGGTGAAGGCCCGGCCCTGGGCGAAGAGTCGGGGCTTCCTGGGACACCGGGTGGAGCAGATCAAGGCATCGGGTGTCTGGCTCTCGGTCCTCCTCCGCCCTGGGACGACCTCTCCCGTCCCGAGCAGGGCCTCTGTGCCAGGCGACAGGGTGTACCCGCTCAGTTGGCAGCGGCCCTGGTCGAGCAGGGTCTGGGGTAATTGGCCTGTCTGTGGCATTCGGTCTCTGTATATCATGATTATTTTTTTTTTTCTCTCTCTCTCTCTCTCTCTTTGATTTGTCTGTCTGTCTGTCTCTCTCTCTCTCTCTCTCTCCCTCGCATGCAGATTGTGGCAAACAATTGCAGATCCAATTACTCCTGTCCCTGTTGCTACCAGTCATCCGAGTCCTCCTCCTCTTCCAGCGAGGAGGAGAAGGAGGTCCTCCCCATCTCATACTCGCAGGACTGAGCAAAGCATGAACTTTCGGAGGAGGTCCGCATTTCGCCGTCGGCGCTGTACCTCCGCGGCACGCCTTGTGCGGCGGGGAAGGCAAGTCTAGCTCCGACAGAAGTTCTGCAGGGACCTCCAAACGTGATGCAGTTTCTCAATACGGTGCTGCCTTAGGGGTACGCATCAGTTGCTGCAGAAACCTGTGGGTGCCGGACCCGGTCGTGCCGGGGGTCCCGAGGGCTCTCTGGTCTTCCTTCCTTGCAAGGAGGGCCCCCGGGGTTCCACGTTCTCGTTGCCTTACAAGGCCTCGCCCAGGTTCCTGGATGCGGCCTGCCTCGGCTCCCACGGGTGCCGTGATTTCTTGTTTTCCCATGTCTTTCAAGGCTTCCCTCCGGTCCCCAAGGGGGGTTCTTTGGTGTTGCTTCCTCGCTGTTTTGGAAGAGGCCTTCGTCGGGTTCCTTGGCTCCCTGGCACGGCTTCTTTTCTTTTGAAGACGTCTTCCTCGGGCTACCCAGGCTCCTTCTCAGAATAGAAAACGCCTTCCTCGACCCCCGGGTTTCTTGGTCTTGTTCCCTCACTGTTTTTGCAAATGCGTTCCTCGGGTTCCCTGAATTCCTTGGTCCTCTTTTTGCCGAGCAGCGCGAACGCCATGCCAAGCAACGCTAAACAACGCCAAGCAACGCCAAGCAACACAGTCCAATGCAATACCAAGCAGGGCAATAAAATACCAAGAAACGCCACTTTGGAAGGGTTTCCCTAATTGGGGTCGCGCCAGGCTCATTCTTCGCCATAGAATGCTCTCCTGATTGGCCCTTCCTCTTTCTGCTGAGTCTGTGGCCTGCGCGAGTCTGTATCACGGACGGGTTCCATGTGCAGGGTTTCGTCTGCAGGGGTGAGTTTTGAGACTCTGGGTGTAAGTGTAGCTATTGTTGCCCCCCCGCCAACTGTTGAATGCAGCGCATCGGCTTAGCTTCGCATCTCAGCGGCGTTCCATGATGCAAGATGCTATAGCTTCATGCTCAGTCTTGCTTTCCTGGTCAGGACCTGGCCACAAGGGCTTGAAATCAGGAAATCCGCCTCCCTCCTCTCCTCCTGCTGGCCCTCCTCCGGAGTCTCCCTCCTCCTGCCCATCGTCGTTCTTCTTGTGCTGTTCCTGCCCTTGATCTCGTCGTTGTCGTCGTCGTTGTTCTTCCTCCTTCTCGAGGATCGACGAATGAGGTCTTTAGACGATTTTGGCTCTGTTCGAGTCTCTGGCGCACCCTCCTGCCCTCTCCCTCCTCCCTTCTCTCTCTCTCTTTGTCGTTTCCCTTCCTACGTACCTCCTACTTTTCCATCTCTGTCATCCTCCTCCCTCCCCTCCTCCCTCCTCGGAGGAGGATGCGGAGGAGAGGAGAAGGCGGAGAAGGAGCAGGAGGCGGCGAAGCAAGAGGAGAGGAGGAAGAGGAGGAGGAAGAAGAGGGAGGTGAGGAGACGGAGGAGGATGTGCTTTTTATGGGAGGAGGGCCCTCCTCTGTCTCCTCGACCGCGTCCCCCCCGCTCCTCGGGCTCCTGCTCCGACGACGGCGACGGCGACAACGGCGGTGGCGACGACGACGCTCGCTCACCGCCGCCGTTTTCAGAGGCCTCGTCTGCATAGTCCTCTTTCCCCTGGCGGGCCGGAGGCACCGGAAGGCGGCATGCAGGCCCCCATGGAGCACCGCTGGCAGCCCTACGACGACAACGGCGGCACGTGCCTCGGGGTTGCCGGCGAGGACTACGCCGCGCCCTCGTGGGAACGCGCGCTTGCGCTCGTCATGTCAAGCGTCACTCGTCGCCGTCGCAGTCGCAGTCGCCGTCACCGTCGCCATCGCCGCCGCCGCCGCGGCTGTGGACGTCGTCGTCGTCGCCGTCTGCGTCGTCGTCGTCGGTCGTCGGTCGTCGGTCTTCCGTCGTCAGTCGTCTGTCGTCGGCCGTCGGTCGTCGTCGCCGTCTTCGTCGTCGTTGTCGGTCGTCGGTCGTCGGTCTTCCGTCGTCGGTCGTCGGTCGTCGGTCAGCGGTCGTCGGTCGTCGGTCGTCGTCGTCGTCGGTCGTCGTCGTCTTCGTCGTCGACGTCGTCGTGGTCTTCGCTCTCTGGTCTTCGTCGTCGTGGTCGTCGTCGTCGTCGGAGGAGGAGGAGGAGGAAGAGGAAGAGGAGGAGGAGGAGGAGGAGGAGGAGGAGGAGGAGCAGGAGGAGCAGGAGGAGCAGGAGGAGGAGGAGGAGGAGGAGAGGAGGAGGAGGAGGAGGGAGGAGGAGGAGGGAGGAGGAGGAGCAGGAGGAGCAGGAGGAGGAGGAGGAGGAGAGAGGAGGAGGAGGAGGAGGAGGAGGAGGAGGGAGGGGGAGGACGGGTTCTCGGGGCGCGCCGGGCTCCCCAGCGGGGCCCTCGGAGAGCCCGCGGCGCAGGGGGCTCCCCCGGGGCCCGCGGCGGCTCGAACGGCGGTGGCCAGCTGGGCACCGTCGCCGCGCGGGCGCGTGCGGAGGGCGCGCGCCGTTGTCGCGGCGCCTTGGCGTCGCGCGTGCGCGCGAGGCTCCGTGCGCTCCCCCTCCTCCTCCTCCTCCTCCTCCTCCTCCTCCTCCTCCTCCTCCTCCTCCTCCTCCTCCTCCTCCTCCTTTTCCTCCTCCTCCTCCTCCTCCTCCTCCTCCTCCTCCTCCTTCTCCTCCTCCCTCCTCCTCCTCCTCCTTTTCCTCCTCCGGCCCCCGTCCGCCGTGTGCTGACTGCTGCTCACGGCTGCACCGTCGCGAGGGCAGGCCCGTTTGGATTTTTGTTCCCCCCTCAAACAAGCAATCCTCGCGGCCATGCTTGGTCAATAAATCCTCTGGTGCGCTGTGGGCTGTGGTGAGGATAGCAACGAAAGCAGCCGAGCATACCTAAGCAGCCGTTTGGGTGGCAACGCCTGGTAGGATGAGTTCGGCATCTGCGCCGGCATATCCGTGGTCGGAGGCAGGCCAACTCCGGCACAGTGCCGTGCAGTGTCGTCCTGTCCGGCTCCATCGGGCTCAGCTTCGGCCGGGCCGATCCCGCCGAGTGGCAATTTTTCCCGGGCTCCATGGCTCATAGCCTTTCTTACGAGATGATCCCAGGTGTTGCCTGCCAAGGTGCGTCCTTTCTCACCCTCCCTCGAAGCAGAGCTAAAACTGCACATGCATCAATTTTCGGAGGTCCGAGCGGCTTTCTTGCATCCTCGCACCAGGGGCGCCGCCACGGGGGCCCAGCGCAGATGCAAGAGATCCGCGCGGACCTTTGGAAGTCGATGCTTGCGCCGTGGTTTGTTCATGCAGTGCTGCCTCCTGAGGTACGACCTGGTATCACTCGCCCTGCGCACGCGACGTCTCGACTTGTTCAACGCTGGGCCCTGGACGTCCCAAGCCTTTCCCCAGGGCCGGTTTTTCATCCGCCCGCTGGCGCTGTCGCGCTCGTGGCTAGATCGTGAAACTTAGCCACGGCACCGCTCGGCCCATGGCGACCCCGGGGGCCAACAGTGGAAGCGGCACCGCACCAGAAGCACACACACGAGAGCCATCCAGCAGGTCACGGCGCCGAGCAACGGCAAGAGGATCGGGACAGGACAGATAACATGTTGACGTGCACGCGTGAGAAGACTGCCCTTAGCCCACGTCCCCGTCCCACCGCCGCGGGGTGCCAGCCTGTCGTGGGGGCAAGGGGGCCCGTGGCGCCGAGGCCGTGCTCGCGGCGGACACGCGCCTGAGCACGGGCTACCGCATCCACTCGCGGCACTGCAGCAAGGCTGGGCCGGCAGGGGGGGAGGTGACGGGGAGTCAGGGGAGGAGAGGGTATGCCCTCCAGACCTCTCATCCGGCGATGGCAAGCATGGATTCAGGGGGCGTGGACTGGCGACGGGGCCCGTTTCCCAGGGAATCGCGGGCTTCCGCCGCCGAGCGAGGCGGCGTTGGCCGCAGCGCCAGATCCATGGATCGCTAATCTATGTTTGCGCGCCCCCGATCTCAGATGGGGTCGAAGTAGATGGGGTCGGAGGATCGCGCCGCATCGCCGATGCATCGGCGATGCGGGTCGATGCGGAGCTCGATTTTCTCCTCAGCGCTGCCAGTGCGCCAATGCATCGCCCATGCATCGGCGATGCGGCGAGATCCTCCGACGCCATCTGCTCGGACCCCATCTAGGAGGCCTCTAGCACCAGTGCCGCTGCCCTTGCCTCGTTCTAGCCTTTTTGGGGTCTCCTGGGAGGCCCTCGTCGCGCGACCGCTGGATTCGCCTCGGAATTCGAGTCAGAACGCACCCCAAGAGGTGTTTGGGAAGCAGCTTTATTCGTATCTTCTTGGAATGCGCATCTAAGTGTGTGTATATATATATATATATGATACCGGAGAAAAGCCCCAATCAGGGCTATAGGGCTAGGGGGCTATAGGGCTATTGGGCTATAGGGCTACAGAGCTATAGGGCTATAGAGTTGCAGGGCTATAAAGCTATTGGGCTATAGGGCACCCCCGGGCACCCCCGGGCACGCCCGGGCACCCGGGCACCCGGGCACCCCCGGGCACCCCCAGCACCCGGGCGTGCAGCGAACATCGGCGGCCAACCTCACCCCCGGGCACCCCCGGGCACCCGGGCACCCGGGCGTACGCACCGAAAATCGGCGGCAAACCTAACCTAACCATATGAATCCGCTAGGACCCCTACAGAGGCAAGCTCTGATTGGGGAATATATATATATATAATATATTTATATATATATATATATATATATATATATATAAATATTCTCGAGGCTCTACCAGGAATGATGGCGCTGCAACTGGACGACACTGCAGGATTACTTGCATATTGGCGGCACAGGTGCCAAGGATGAGCATGCACGCATTGCTGCATTCCGAGAAGGAAGTCGGTTAGGCGTCAGCGCTGAGCGGCCAAGAGTGTGCGACACCAATCAGAAGCAGTAGTGTAAGACGCGGCATCTCCAGTCTTTGGCAGCTCTTCTGTGGGCCACTGTTCCTTCCCTCCAGCGTGGGGGGCGGGAGGGAGGGAGGGAGGGCGGGGGAGGGAAGGGTCGAATCGCAGGCGATTTGTCGCCCACAAATCCTCGAGTTCAGCTCGGAACAATTGGGCCACGCAGAAGAGGGTTAGAACTCGGGGATACGCTCCGGAGGGGCTACTCGGAGGCACCCTTATCAAGGGTGAGTGCCCCCCCTGTCGTATATCCCCCGTGTTTGGCCCCAGATTACTGGCCCGATCGAACACCCCACAGAATCGGGGCGTGGGGTCGCCATGCCCTTCGCTATCGAAGAAAGTCTTCTCCATTTCTCCGTCCTCTCCTCTCCTCTCCTCCCGTTCCCCCAAGCACTCCTTATCCTCGTTCCTCGTCCCTCTCCTCTCCTCCTCCTCCTCCTCCTCCTCCTCCTCCTCCTCCTCCTCCTCCTCCTCCTCCTCTGTCTTCTCGAGGAGGAGGGGGAGGAGGAGGAGGAGGAGGAGGAGCAGGAGGAGGAGGAGGAGGAGGAGGAGGGAGGAGGAGGAGGGAGGAGGAGGAGGAAGGAGGGAGGGGAGGAGGAGCAGGAGGAGGAGCAGGAGGCGGAGGTGGAGGAGGAGGAGGAGGAGGAGGAGGAGGAGGAGGAGGAGGAGGAGGAGCTCCTCCCTGCTCCGCTCCTCCCTGCTCCGCTCACCGCTCCTGCCCTGTGTCTCGTCCCACCATCTCTCCATCTCTCTCTCCCTCTCTCTTTTTGTCTCTTTCTCTCTCTCTCTCTCTCTGCTGCACGATCCCTTTTTCCCCCAAAAAACCATCCTGTGAAGAGTTGGGCCCTCGTTCTGAAGAGGGTCGCCCCGCGCCCCCCTCCTCTCCTCCCTCCCTCCTGTCCCTCCTCCCCCCCCTCCTCCCATCCTTGCCTCTGCCTTCTGCGTGTCTCTGCTTCGGCACACCCCTCACAGAATCCGTGGCCGCATCGGGAGTTCCACCTAAGGCCCCAGTGCCTGGGCCCGCGTTTGCTCTCCACACAAATCCGGCGCACCCCTCACACGTTTCGTGGCCCCAGATGGAGCTCCACCTACGTAAGGGTCCAGTGCCAGGGCCCGCATGCTCTCTCCACACCATTCCGATGCACCTCTCACAAGTGCTGTGGCCCCAGATGGAGCTCCACTCAGGGCCCCAGTGCCAGGGCCCGCATGCCTTCTCCACACCATGTCGGGACACCCCTCGCACGTTCCGTGGCCTCACGGGCAGCTCAGGTGCACCGAAGACGGTACTCACAGCTATATGGTTGAGTCTTTCGCGAGTTTTTGTTTTTGTTGTTGTTGTGGTGGTTGTTGTTGTTGTCGTTGTTCGTTTGTGTTGTTATATTATGTTGTTAATGTTGTTGCTGCTGTTGTTGTTGTCGTTGTTGTTGTTGTTGTCGTTGTTGTTGTTGTTGTTGTTGTTGTTGTTGAACATTATTACTTCTAAAGAATAATTATTGTTGGGACCCCTGGTGCACGACCCCCCTCCAAAACCTAGGCCGCAGCCTCATTTCCTTCATTTTCTAGCGAAAGCTTCAGAAAAGTGGATTAGTACCGGATCCGGTTGTTTTGTTCCCCCCCGCTTTCCCTTGCAAAAAACACTATAAAATGAAAATTCTTGTTCTTACTTGATCAAATTGCAAGAATCCCTTGCAAAAAATAAGGTAAAGTGGACATTCGTGCGCGCAAGACGAAATCCTTCCAAAACCTTAGGTTTCGTAGCGATTTTAACATAAAAACATCAAAAACCCAATGGTTTTTTAAGAAAAAATTGTCAAAATGTCCTTCCGCGCGCGCTGTCCGAATCCCACAAAACCAATGGTTTTTCAACATTTATGTTACATGAGCTCGCGCGAGCTACTTTTTCTTGTTCTAACATAATCAAATTTCAATAATCCCTTGCAAAAAATAAGGTAAAGTGGACATTCGCGCGCGCAAGACGAAATCCTTCCAGAACCTTAGGTTTCGTAACGATTTCAACATAAAAACATCAAAAACCCAATGGTTTTTCAAAAAAAAATGTCCAAATTTCATCCCGCGCGCGCTGTCCGACTCCCACAAAACCAATGGTTTTTCAACATTTATGTTACATGAGCTCGCGCGAGCTACTTTTTCTTGTTCTAACATAATCAAATTTCAATACTCCCTTGCAAAAAAAAGTAAAGTGGACATTCGCGCGCGCAAGACCAACAAAAAACACGACGATCTCAGGAACTTGCCCCAAAAATGTGACCAACTCCGCTCTCTCTGTCTCTCTCTCTGTCTGCTCTCTGTCTCTCTCTCTGTCTGTCTGTGTCATGTATTGTATGTCACAATTGCAGGATGCTGGGCACACGCGCGCCCCGAATAAGTGACCAAGTTCTGTGGGTGTGTACCCCACGCCAGTGTAGTAGCCACGGTCGTCCGCACGCCACGAAGTGAAGTGTCCCAACGTCATAGGGCGGGAAGCTGGGTTTGGGTGGTCGCGAAGAGTCGTTTGGATATTTGGTAGAGCTTGAACTGCCCCCCCACGAAGTGGGGGTATTGTCTCGCGTCGCATGAAAACCCTGGCACTGGTGAGAACACTGAGCGTTCGGGTAAAATGATTGTTGTTGTTGTTGTTGTTGTTGTTGTTGTTGTTGTTGTTGTTGTTGTTTTCTCTCTTCTCTCTCGCTCTCTCTCTCTCTCGCTCTCTCCCTCCCTCATCGATTTGTCCCCCCCCTGGCCTTCCCCTCCCTCCTCCTCCCCTCTCCCTCCTCCTCCCGTCTCTCGTCCTCCCCTCCTCCCTGCCTCCCTGCTTCCCTGCCTCCTCCCTTTCCTTTCCTCCTCCCTCCTCCCTCTCCCCCCCTTCTCCCTCCTCCCTCCTCAATCCTCCTCCCTCCCTCCTCCCTCCTTTCCTTTCCTTTCCTTTCCTCCTCCCTCCTCCCTCCCCCGCCTTCGCCGCCCGTCTCTTCTGCCTCCTTTCTCCTCCCTCCTCCGTCCGATCTCCGGCGCTAGCACCGGCTCCCGAAGGCGACGCAGCTGACCAGCAAGTGCGTCATCTCGTCCTGCGGCATGAAGGCCGACGCAATCACGCTGCACCGTCTCCTGAGGGCGCGCATTGTGATGTACGAGCATCAGCACCGTCGGCCGCCGAGCGTGGTGGCGATCGCGCAGCTCCTGTCGACCATGCTGTACGGCAAGCGCTTCTTCCCTTACTATACGTTCAACGTCCTGGTGGGCATCGACGACGAAGGCAAGGGGGCCGTCTATCACTACGATGCCATCGGCAGCTTCGAGCGTGTGCCGTACACTACCTCGGGAAGCGGCAGTTCGTTGGTGATGAGCGTCTTGGACGCCCAGATCCAGAAAGGCAACCAGACGATCGAGACGCCGGTCCTCACAAAAGATAAGATCGTCGACCTGTCGATGGACGTGCTGTCGTCCGTGGGGGAGCGCGACATCCACACCGGAGATGCAGGCGAGATCTTTGTCATCGATGCTGCAGGTGTTCACAAGACCAAGTTTGAGCTGAAGCTCGATTGACGCGGCCCGTGCGTGCGGATAGAAGGCTCATCAGATTCTTGCAGCCATGGGAGCAACGTTTACTCGCGCCGACCAGTTTAGGATTGTAAGGTTGCGTGTGAATTGCAACAGCATGGTACGACACTTATGGACACAAAACGGGCAGCCCTAGCCACGGCAATGGCTGTGACCATGACGATGTCTATTGCCGCCGCCGTCATTTGACACAATGCAGGGCGTGGCCAGAGGCCATAGGAAAAGGTGGGAGGAGGGCGAAGAGAGGGGTGAGGACGGAAAGGGAGGAGGGACGAAGGAGAATGAAATGAGGATTGAGGCGGGCATGGAAAGAGGAGGGTGCGGAGGAGAAGCGCACATAAGACTCAAGCTTGCCTGCTCGAGCGAATGCGCGGACCCCGCCCTCTCTCACCCTCACTCAAATCACATGATGCGGCGTCATATCCTTTTTGACATCGGGGCGGGCGCCTTTCTTTCATCCAGCGAGTGGAAGGAGGTCGCTCGCGCGCGTCCCCACCTCAGGCGACATGACGATCGAAGAACGTGCCGATCCCAAGCGGGAGCGGAACTGCTAGGGACAACCCAGATGCTGGAAACGACGGCAATATTCCGCTCGCCGGCGCGCGATCCCGCTTCCAACGACGTGGCGATGGAAACGAGGCGCCGCGCAAACGCAGAGCCGCAGCTCTCGGAAAGAACCTGCGCGGCCGCGGACGCAGGAACGACGACCACGACATGTTCTTACAACCCCAAAAGGTTCTAGGAACATGTTCTTCATAGTGGCTCTTTCTTTGGAGACGAAAAGGGGCGCGCGCCGAAATCCATTCCAGACGAAATTGAGGTTTTTCTTAGTGTTTCAGTCTGCAGGCGCGCCCTGTCGCGCGGTGGTTCCCAGACGCACCTTAGAGCGTGCTGACGTATAATGCGAGGCATTCACATTGCACGTTGCGCATGCTATCGCGTGCAAATCACGCATGGCTTGAGCTACTTCGCAGGCGCTTTTTGGCGAGGCCCTTCGAGGGCCCTCTCAGGGCCCGCCGGGGTCGCCGAGTGCCGCGAGCTTCCGGCAGCCATTGTCGACAGTTGGCAAAAGCAACGTCGCCGAAATGGTCGCCGAAAGAGCCGTCGAAAGGGCCGCCGAGATTGCCGCCGAAGGAGCCGCCGAAAGAGCCGTCGGAAGGGCCGCCAGAATTGCCGCCGAAATTGCCGCCGAAATTGCCGCCGAAATCGCCGCCGAAATTGCCGCCGAAATTGCCGCCGAAATTCCAGATGGTTCCGCCGAGAAAAGACCGAATTTGACTCTGGCTGTGACTCTATGCCTGTGTCTGCGGCGTCATCGCGCTTACTGGAACAGCGATTTCGCTTGCGACGGGGCAATGAAAATTTCGGCGGCGATTTCGGCGGCTGAATTCCGGCGGCTATTTTGGCGGAGTTCGCAATTATTT
>CAUYUJ010017638.1:528201-540701 GCA_963575745.1 Prorocentrum cordatum | reverse complement strand
CTGGATTGCGGGTCCGGGGATTGGGTCGGGACTGGGGGTGGGGGGTGGGCGATGGGTTTTCGCCTTCCCCTTGCCCCTCCGAGAGGGGAGGGTCCCGCGCATACGACGTCCCCTCGGGTCTGGGCGATGCCTTTGGTGCACGCTGGCCGTTTCCTTGGGCTCGTGCCCCCGCACATATCGATTTGGATTGAACAAGGCTACAGGGAGATTGTGCCTTGGGCTCCAGTCGTGATGTTTCACGATGTTGCATTTTTATTTGCCACGTTGGATCTCAGGGGGGAGCCCACGCATCCACTGTCCTGGACAAACGTCAGGACCGAAGCGTCTCGTCGTTCTCTCAGCCTCTGGGGACCCTGGGCCCGGGGAGCTGGTGTTCGCGGAGTTCTCCGTTCCTTTGGGCGCCGATCTGCCCCTCCGAAGGTGAGGACGAGGGAGGAAGATAAGGAGGAGAGGGAGGTCCAGAGGAGGAAGAGGTACCGATACCGCCACCCTTGGCTTCGCTTTCGCATTTTGGGGCTTGCTGGGAATCCTGCGTCGCCATAGTAGTTGGGAGGAGGAGGAGGAGGAGGAGGAGGAGGAGCAGGATGATGATGATGATGATGATGATGATGATGATGATGATGATGATGATGATGATGATGATGATGATGATGATGATGATGATGATGATGATGATGATGATGATGATGATGGTGGTGGTGGTGGTTGGTGGTGGTGATGATGGTGATGATGATGATGCTGCTGCTGATTATGATGATGATGATGTTGATGATGATGAATGATGATGATGATGGATGTGATGATGGATGATGATTATGATGAGATGAGGGATGAGGATGAGGATGAGGATGAGGATGAGGATGATGATGATGATGATGATGATGATGATGATGATGATGATGATGATGATGATGATGATGAGATGATGTGATGAGGCTGCTGCTGTTGCTGCTGCTGATGATGATGATGATGATGATGATGATGATGATGATGATGATGATGATGATGAGGAAGAGGAAGAGGAGGAGAGGAGGAGGAGAGGAGGAGGCGGAGGAGGAGGAGGATGAAGTAGTAGTTGGGAGGAGGAGAGGCGGAGGGAGGAGGAGAGAGAGGGGAGAGGGAGGCGGAGGAGGAGGAGGAAAGGTGAGGAGGAGGAGGAAGGAGGAGGAGGAGGAGGAGGGGAGGAGGGGAGAGGGGAGGGTTAGAGGGAGGCGGAGAGGAGGAGGAGGAGGGGGCTCGAGGAGGCCGTGCGACCGTCGGGTCGGACGTGCTCCTCCTGCGCCACGCGCCCCGCCGGCGGAGCACTGCTGTCTTGAACGCGTCGGGGGGGGCTGGCTCTGCCGTTTTGTTCGTGCTCCGCCCGTGCGCCTGCTTCGGGAGAAGAGCAACATCACGAGGGACAAGCCACACACAGACACAACCAATCGTCGACACCCCCGAAAATAGGGAAACACGTGGGAAGTGGGGGAAGACGAACACCCAGACAATATGGGCAAATCTGGGGGATCCTGTTATTTGTGTGTATGTATTGCGAAGGCCTTTCGGCCAGTGCCGCCGACCCTGAGAACGACGAAGATGAAAACGAGGGGGGGGGGGGGCAGGGGGAGGAGGAAGAGTGGGAGGTGGAGGAAGGGTGGAGGAGGTGGATGAGGGAGGAGGAGGGGGGAGAAGGATGTGGAGGAGAAGCAAGAGGAGGAGAAGGAGGCAGAGGAGAGCAGGAGGAGGGGGAGCAGAGGGGGGGGAGGGGGAGGAGGAGGAGGAGGAGGAGGAGGAGGAGGAGGAGGTGGAGGAGGAGGAGGAGGAGGAAGAAGAGGAGAAGGCCAGAGGCTTTCTTGGGACAGCCTGGGGCTCTCTTGAGGCCGTCTTGGGCCGTCCAGGGCTCCTCTTGCGCCGTCTCGAGGCACTCTTGGAGGCCTCCTGGGCAATTTGGGGCTCTCCTGGGCTGTCTTGGGGCAGTTTGGGGGCCCCTTAGGAGCCTCTTGGGGCCTCTTGGGGCTTCTTCGGGGCCTCTTGGGGGCCTCTTGGGGTTGAGAGCTTGAAATGTCCGTTCGGGTCCCCCGTTTGGGCACTCTCCTGGAGCCGTCTTGGGGGCCTCTTGGGCCGTCCTGGAGGCGTCTTGGGCCGTCTTGGGGCCCTCTTCGGCCGTTAGGGGGACCCTCTTGGGGGCCTCTTGGGCCGTCTCGGGGCGATCTTAGGGGCCTCTTGGGCCGTCTTGGCGCTTCGGGAAGCGGAAGAGGCAAGAACGCCAAGATCTTTCAAACACGTATAGGAAATCCATGATTTTTGCCTCTTGGGGCTCTCGTGGGAAAGCTCCTGGAGGCCTCTTGGGGCGCTTTGCAGGCCTCTGGGGCCGTCTGGAGGCCGTCGAGGCGTCTTGGACAGATCGTTCGGCGATTCGGGGTTCTCTTGGACTGTCTTTGGGGCCTCTTGGGGCACTCTTGGCCCGTCTTGGGGCTTTTTTGGGCGCCGGGCCTCCCAGGGCGGGCGTCTGACCCCCCCCCCCCGGGACCCCCCCCGACCCCCCCCCACCCCCCAGGCGGGGGAGGGATCGAAGGGAAGGGGCTTCCCTGCGACTCAACTACCACGTTCCTCAACTTCGCTTTGGCTGGCGCGCTGAGGAGGTCCCTGGGAAAGGGGGGAGCTTCGACGAGCCCAGGGAAAGGGGGGAGGCAGGGAAAAGGGACGATAGAGGCGTCGACCAACGAATGACGGAGATGACGACTTGAACGGACAAGCCCCTCACACACGCCGACAGGGTCGGCGGATGTGTCCCTGGGATCCTTCATAACAACACGAGCATCAACTTTCGGAGCTCCGCCCGGATTTTTTGGATCGGCGCTGGGCCCCCCCTGGCGGCGCATCCGGCGCCGCCCCTGGCGCGCCCCGCGCGCCCGGGAGGGGGGTCCAGCGCAGACCCAAGAATGCTTCGCGGACCCTGGACAGTTTATGCTTATGCAGGAGTGGGTCTTCTTCTTCTGTTTCTTATCCTTATTATTATTATTCTCCTCCGTCTTCTTCTTCTTCTTCTTATTATTATTGTTATTACAACAGCATCCCTGTTAACGCTTGACCGCAATTCGGACCCAAGACGCCGTAGATCACCTCCCAGGCCCGTGGTACTCCCCAGAATCATTGTCTCATCATGACTATGTTTAACGTCCTCGGGTCTTCTTCAAACCAGACAGCGCTTGGTCATGGAAAGTGGGGGGGGGGAGCTGTGGGTCTTCGCGCGTTCGCGCGCCGATGCGATTGCCGGGCCCCGTGCTTTTTCAAACAGGTATCGTTGGCGCTGTGTCATTTTACGCCGCTTGCGCGACCATTGACGTAAGTGCCCCCACGTCTTTTGTCGTTCGCGAGCGTTTCGGTGCCATGCCGCCGCCTTCGGGGGCGTCAGCTTTGCTTCAGTTCTGGTCTCTTTCGTGTTGTCCCGATTCCCAGAGTTTACTAGTCTCACTTCGACCCGGCGTCCCTCTTGTCTTTCAGTTTCGTCCTCTTCAGCCCTCCGATTCTTAGGCATACTCGTCGTCTTCGTTCCCCCGCCCTCGCATGTTAAGCCCCTTCTACTCCACCTCCTCCTTGTTCCCCTGAGCCCATTGAGAGCCTATCGGGGCCCTCTTGGGACCCCTTCGAGTCCATGTGTACGGTGCTTCTTGGCTTCGGGCCCACTTGGGGCCATCTTGGCCTGCGCCGGAGGGCTTCTGGGGGCTCTCTGTCAAGCTTGTTCTGGGCCCTCTGGGGCTCTCCGAGGGCCCCCGAGTCCAGATGCACTGCAAATTGGCTTTGAACAGTGTGGGGGCCATCTTGGAGCTTGTTTGAAGGCCTCCTGGGGCTTCCCTGGGACCTCCTCCAGGCCCCATGGGAGTTCCACGAGGGCCCCCGAGTGGAGATGTACGGTGCACGTTGACTCTTGGGCCCTGCGGGGACCACCATGGAGCCTGGCTGAAAGCGTCTTGGGGCCTTCTTACTCTTCCCCCCGATGGCTTCGTGGGGGCTTCCCGGGGAATATCGAGTCGAGATGCACGGTGCAATTTTTACTTTGGTCTTGGGGGGGGGGCCATTCTAGTTCGCCCCAGGGCATGTTTGGGCTTTCCTTCAGGGCATCCTCAGGGCCCCGAGGGAGCTCTCCGAGGGCCCCCATGGAGCCCGCCTGAGAGCGACTTGGCGCCCTCTGTGGGGCCCTGGGGGCAGATGGTGAGGACGATCACGACTATCTTGAAGACGAAGGCGATAACGAGGAGAAATAGGTGATACGGAATGTCAGGATGATGACGGGATCAAAGAGGAGGACGCACTCGAAGAGAAGGCGGAGTGGGGGCGAGGAGGACGTGAGACATTGCACGAGGAGGTGGGCCCCACTCCCACGCGCACTTTTTGCCCTTCAGAATGATGCCCCTTTCCCAGGGCTCTGTCAGATCCACCCTGGAGGGGGGGACCGCCAACCTCGGACGCTTAGATTTCGTATCGTTGTTCACCGTATGATGCGGGGAGCGGTTCGCGCAGGAGCGTTCGGGAGACCTTCGGAAAACCAGTAATCAAGGGTCCACCCCCTTCCAACTATTAGGGGCCCACCCCATCTCAGACATTCAGGATCCACCCCCTCTTCCAACAGGAAGGGTCCACCCTGCTCCAAACAGTAAGGGCCCACAATCAAAGGTCCAGCCGAAACGATGAAGGGTCCACGTTTCGTCCTCGTTGGCATCGCACTTCTGATGATCCATGCATCTGTTATGATGGCGGCGAGCGGCCTTCGGAAGAGCGTCGTGTGCAGCAGGACGCGCCGCCTGCCCGACTGCACAAGCGCCAGAGTGAATTGCGCAGTGTCCAACAGCCCCCCCCAGAAGAAACCGCCCTGCTCGCGAGGCGCACATGGCTCCAATTGCCCACGACCTTAGCTGTGGAGGACCATCCATGGAGAGGAAGCATGCTGCCAAATACTTCCCAGATGTCCAACAGATGTTTGTGCCAACCATGCTTTAAACATGTAAACAATTGTCAAAACAGGTTCAGGACAGTTGCTCCGACAGTTTAAACACATGTTTAAACTCGATGATCGGATTGTTAGGGTGTCCATCGTCGTGGCACCCACCACACTGAGGATAGGGAGGGGGGACCGCCAGATTCGACGCACGCGGGCTGTGTTGACGCAGTCCGCGGGTCTCGCCTCGGGCCGCCTCTGGGCCCATTGGGGGCCGTCAGGGCCTGCTCCCGGGCGCGGCGACCCCCCTGGCCAGGCGCGCCGCGACTCGGTGTTCTGCCTCGCGCTCCGCTCTCCCGCCCGCGACCCAAAAAAGGGCAGAACAGCTCAACGAAGTGCTGTCAGAAGGGGAGAACATAAACAGAGACACAATGAATCGTCGATTCCCCAGAAAATATGGGAAGCTATGGGAAGTGGGGGGGGAAGGCGCAAACCCAGAACACATGGGGAACGTTTGGGGAATCCTGTTATCTGTGCCTGTTTATTTGTGTGTCCCAGGGCCCCCTCATATTGTTGGGGCACTTGGCGTCGGAAACAGGGCACATCGTGCTTTCAGGGGCACGCAGACCGAAACCAGTCGAACACCATCTGGAGGTCCCGAGGAGACCCCGAGAGCCCCTGAATCAGACAGGCCTCGGAACAAAAATAGCGAACACTCATGCCACATTCATCTGTCAACGCCTCCCCCGCCCCCCAATGTTCGAAGTTGGCCGTGGGTCTGATGAGTTGCACCTCGACCGCAGTCTCCCCCGCGCGTGCCAACTTTGTGTTTGGGGAGCAGGGGGGGGGGGTACTAATTATTTCCCTCTACCGGATCACGAGGAGCTCCGAGGAACCCATTCGAGGGCCCAAGAGGGGCCCCAGGGGGCTTCAAGAACCCTGCAGGACGTCTGGACCAGACGGTCTTCCACGGACCGTGTGATCGAGGTGAAGCCATCTTCCACGGGTCGTTGGGCAGAAGGCGGTGGGGCCCAAGCGGACGCCTCGCAAAAGCTGGACAATCCAGGAACACACCTTGGACGAGGCGCCCAGGGCCTCCTGGATATCTTTTGAGGCACTCTTCGGTCACTCGTGAGGCCCTCCTGGAGCCCTCTGGGGACCTTCTTGGACCTAGTTAGGGTGTCGGCCCGGCACCTGGCTCTTGGGCGTTCTTGGGGCCCGAGGAGGAGGAGGAGGAGGAGGAGGAGGAGGAGGAGGAGGAGGAGAAGGAGGAGGAGGAGGAGGAGGAAGACTTTCCGGGGCTCCCGTGGCCCCACCCGGAGCCCTCCTGGTCGCATTCCCGGCTGCCCTTGCTGGCCGGTCGGGCACTGCAGCTCGACGAAGGCGCGGGGTCAGCTCCAACGCAGCACCACTTCGGCGTGGTCTTTTCAAATTTTCGAAGGGAAATTCGCGGGCGTTGTTTCTCCCCCAATCCTCGAGTTTCGCCCGAAAAGTTTGGCCGCTCAGAAACATGGGAAAACCCTGGAATACACACCAAGGGGCTATTCGGACGCACCCCTTATGGAGGATGGACGCCCCCCATCGTATCTCCCAGGGTTGGGCCCCTCATTTTGGTCCCTCCGAAACCTTTCAAAGCCTGGGATAGGGGTCGACATTCCCTCCGCTAAAATCTGCGAATTGGGGGTCCCTTGGATCCGTCCCGTGAGCCCACGAGGCGACGCAGCTCAAGTCGTGTTTTGTCGTGCTCGGCCTCTTGGGGGTCCCCGCAGGGCCCCATGGCCTGGGACGGCAACCCTTGGGGAGGGGGTCCGGGACTTCGGGGGCCCCGCACCGAGCACGAGGAACCAAGGCGGCGGATCTCTGGGGAGCAGCGGCGATTTTCGTGGGCATCCCTTGTGGCCCCCACTCAGGAGGGAACAGGTGGTCCTCGCCGCGGTCTTGTCTGCCAACAGTCGCCTCCGCCGGCGGTCGCTCCTGCCGGCGATGGCTTTCTCCAAGTTTGTCTTCGCCAGTGCCGTTTTCGCCCGGGTCGTCTTCGCCAGGGTCGTCTCAGCGTGAACGTACGTCTTCACTGCGGTCGTTTTCGCCGGGTCGTTTTCGCCGACGGTCGTCTTAGTGCGGTCGTCTCCGCGCGGGATGCAGCAAAGGATTCGACTATCAAACATATTTTTCCACGTGCATGAAGTATTGCTTAGTCCGCGAACGCATGTTTTCGTAAAATCGCCACAGAAGGAACCACCGCCATCCGCAAAAGGCGTGAATGTGTAACTTGCCGCAAAAGGAATTAATTTGTATTCCGCCACGACGAAACAACATGTTAGAGAAGACGAGGAGGAAGAGGATAATGGTGATCGAGGGGATGGGCAGTGGGTGCGACGCCGCTTCTCATAGGTGTCCAACTTTTGGTAACGAAAAGGAGGCGTGCACGAAGTCCTTTCCAAACCAATAAGGGGTTGCTTTGACTGCGGAGATGGCGCTGCCGCCGCGGACGGGTCCGCTAGCTCGCGTTGCTTTCCATGGATCCCCCGGTAGTTGGCCGTCGTGTTTTGTCATGTCTGTGCATAACGTGACGTGCCTGTTGTTGCCCCCGGCAGTGAACAGCGCAATTGCCGTGGATGCCAAGCGAGTGCTGCCCGAACACGACTTCATTCTTGCGCGGGCACGAATTCTGGTCGCACGAGCGCGGGATAATTCTCGCACGAGCAAGGAAGTGTCTTTCGCACGAGCACGCAATTATGCTTGCACGGGCACGGGATGAATTCCGCACGACCGCGACATGAGGCACGATTTGTTGCGCGAGCTCCAGCTCGAAATGAGCCTTAAGTCCGGCCTGTCCCTCTACAGGAGAAATATCCCCCCCCAACAAAAATCGGGGTGGGGCTAATTTTCGGAGTAGTTTGAAAATAGTTGGGGTATTTTTGGACAATGTTTTATTTTTCATCCAAAATCCGCCTGTAGGGGGACACGCCCGACCTGAAACGAGCCACGAAATGCTGGAGACGACTCTTCCGCACGAGATTGTTGCGTGAATCTCACAGGCCGTTTCTAGTTTTTTGGGGGCGCTCTCCCAGGCGCGGTTGGCCGCTTGCAAACGAGTCCAGCCCCGTCCTCCTCCTCCTCCTCCTCCTCCTCCTCCTCCTCCTTCTCCCCCTCCTCCTCCTCCTCCTCCTCCTCCTCCTCCTCCTCCTCGTCTGCCTTCTCCTCCTCCTCCTCCTCCTCTTCCTCCTCCTCCTCCTCCTGCTCCTTCTCCTCCTCCTCGTCCTCCTCCTTCCCCTGGTGCGGCCACTCTGGGCGGCAAGTCTGGCGCCACTTCGTGCAGGCAATTTCGTGTGGGCAACTTAGCGCATGCAATTTTGCGCGAGCAATTTCGCGCCCCTGCGTCGTTCCCCTGTCCGCCCATGCTTGTCGGCGGCCGCCGGCGAGCCGGTCTGTGTCTGCAGCGACACGTTGATAGGGCACAGCGCTGCTTACGCTAATGGTCGCAATGTCGACCGCTCGTGCGCATGCAACAATGATGATGAAGGAGCATGGTCCAACGCCCGCACCGTTGGGCGGGCTGCCAGGTGTATCCATCCCGCCGTGCCGCAGATGACTGACCACACGAAATTGCCCATAGCAGTTTCGTGGCCTATTTCGTGCCCTATTGCGTTTCTAAAAGATCAGCCCCTGCCACGGTTCTGGCACATCACGTTTCGGCGCCAGCCGCTCTCCATTTCCCGGTCCCCAGGCGTCAGCGTCCCGGGCCTTTCCGAGCCCCCCGCCCCGCTGAATGGAGCGACGCGCTAGTTATCCGTTCGCAGGGCATAGCGTGTCGCCGTGGCCGCCACCGTGACACGCCAAGCAAACATTCCTGACCGTGAGAGGAGGAGGAGGAGGAGGAGGAGGAGGAGGAGGAGGAGGAGGAGGAGGAGGAGGAGGAGGAGGAGTGGAGGAGGAGGAGGAGGAGGTGGAGGAGGAGGAGGAGGAGGAGGAGGAGGAGAACGAGGAGGAGGAGAACGAGGAGGAGGAGAAACGAGGAGAGGAGAACGAGGAGGAGGAGAACGAGGAGGAGGAGAACGAGGAGGAGGAGAACGAGGAGGAGGAGAACGAGGAGGAGGAGAACGAGGAGGAGGAGGAGGAGGAGGAGATGGGAAAGGGGGCGCGACAAGGGGGAAACGAGGGCGGCGAGAGAAGGGGATACGCAAGAGAGGGCGCGAGAGAGGCGGGGACAGCGGAGGAGCAGCGGGGCGGCTGCAGTCGCACGAGCGATGCGCCCCCCAGAGGGCCTCGACGTCGGCAGCGTCCCGCCAGAGCTCCGGTTCCTGCCCCTCGTGCCCGCGGCGGGACCGCTGGGGCGGCGGCGGGATCCCGCCTTCCTGCATGCCCGCGTCGCGAAAAGTCAGCGGAGGAGGGTGTTCGCCGTCTCCGGCCCCTGGTGGCGCCTGCCGGGCCCCGGGGCCGTCGAAGAACGACCCGGAAAGAAAGACAGGTGCCAGGGCCGGGGCTTCCAGGAACATCGCATGTCTGGGGCCCCCTGCCTCCTCCGCCTGCTGCTGCTGTTTCTGTGGTGCCCTCCTAGCTCGGTGAGCAATGAACCGATGCACTGTCCTGACGAGGCTGGGAGCCCTCCAGCTTTCACCACGAGCGTTGCTCCACCTGGCCAGGTGTGGTGCAGAGGCTGGCTAAGCGCGCGCAAGGGCAGTGCTCGCATACCTGATGCTGATGCTACTGCTGTGCTGCTGCTTTCGCGGTGTCCGTCCGCGTTTCCTCTTACTCGGCCTCCCTGGAGCGGCTTCCGGGGAGGAGGAGGAGGAGGAGGAGGAGGAGGAGGAGGAGGAGGAGGAGGAGGAGGAGGAGGAGGGGAAGCAGGAGCAGGAGGAGCAGGAGGAGGAGGAGGAGGAGGAGGAGGAGGAGGAGGAGGAGGAGGAGGAGGAAAAAGCCCCCCTCCACTTTGAACGCTAATGAGCCTATTGGGCCCAGAGCTGTCCCGGGGGGGGGGGATCCTCGTGAGGTACGCGGCCGCGGTGTCCTCAGGCGATCGCAAACATGGATTAAGGGGGCGTGGATTAGCGACGGGTCCTGTTTCCATGGGAAATCGCGGATTTCCGCCGCCGAGCGAGGCGGCACCGGCCGCACTTTGGGGAGGGCACCTCACCCGATCCACGGAGTTGGCGACCGCGTGCCAAATCCATGAATCGCTAATCCATGTTTGCGCGCCCCCGATCCTCCTCCTCCTCCTCCTCCTCCTCCTCCTCCTCCTCCTCTCCTCCTCCTCCTCCCTCCTCTACGCTCGTCTCCTCCTCCTCCTCCTCCTCCTCCTCCTCCTCCTCCACCTGCCGCTGTGCTCTGTGCTGCTGCTGCTTCGGTGCTGCCCTCCGCCCGCTGCTGCTGCTGCTGCTGCTGCTGCTGATGCTGCTGCTGCTGCTGCTGCTGCTGCTGCTGCTGCTGCTGCTGCTGCTTCTTTCGCGGTGTCCTCATGCTGCATCTGCGGCTGCCGAGCTGCTGTTGCGGGGTCCTTTTTGTCTGTCCGGCCCGCGCCCGTCTGTCAGAGGAGGACAAGGTACCGATACCGCCACCGCCCTCGTCGCAACGGCTTCTCCTCGAAATCCTGGTCAGAACGCACCCCAGGACAGATTCTGGGAGTGGCGGCGTCGGCTTCTTTGTGTTTCCCCAGTCTTGAATCTTGCTGACCTCTGGGCCTCTTTCCCACTCTTCGCTGCCGTTGCCGTTGCTCGCTCCCCTCTGCGGCCAATGTCCCTCCTCATCCCTCCCCCATCCTTCTTCCTCCCTCCTCCCTCCCTCCTCTCTCCTCCCCCCCCCCCCTCCTCCCTCCCTCCCCTCCCTCCCTCCTCCCTTCTCCCTCCATCCCCTCCTCCCCCTCCTCCTCCTCCCTCCTCCCTCCCTCCTCCCTCCTCCTCCTCTCCTTCCTCCCTCCCTCCCTCCCTCCCTCCCTCCTCCCTCCCTCCCCTCCATCCTTCGTCCCTCCTCCTCCCTCTCTTCCTCCCCTCGTCCTCCCTCCTCCTCCCTCCCCCATCCTTCTTCCCCTTTTGCAGCTCAACGTCATTAAACCACCAGGCCGATCGCTACGGTAGGCCGGGCGTTTCGCCTGAGAACCCACTCGGAGCGGGTGATCGTCAAGGTGGAGTATTCGAGCAGCCAGCTACACTGATGGTGGGCGATCGTTTTCCAAGCGTGGCTCTTGCGCTGGTGCCGCGAACTCGTTCAACCTCTTTGCAATGGGTACGGGACTGGGTTACAGGTCGTTGTCAACATAGTGCGCGAATTGCCGCCAGAGCGGCCGTGTTTCAATCTCGAACTGTCGCTACACGATCACATCATAGCACCAGAACCTCGGACATGTACAGCGCTTGTACGGATGGAAGGCAGTTTCATTCTATGACAGGATCCTGCCTGCTGTCGCCTCAGCTTGTTTGGTCCAGCATCCGGACTCTTCTACAATCGGGCCGCTGAAGAAGGAACCCGTTTCGTTGGGGAGGGTCTCGGTGCTCCTCAATCGTTTCACAGAGTTTGCCTTTGGTTTCCCTGAGGTTCTCGATGGGAAAATCGGAGCTTCACTTCTGAAAAAAGGGACCTCGTTCCTTATTTTGGGTTCCTCGGGTCAACGCCCCGACGGTACTGACTGCAAGGATGGAGCGTGGCTCCTCTGCCAAACGGGCTGCTCGCTCCAAGGTAAGAGAACACGGGGGGCGCTCGTCTTCCAGGGGGGTGCGCCCCTCAGCGGCCACGGTTACAACCCTGTGGGGGGCCTTGGCGCGGAGGGGCCACAGCGTTGATGTGCTCTGGCGTTTCCTCCTCTTCTTCCTCCTCCTCCTCCGCCTCTTCCTCCTCATCTCATCATCATCTTCCTCGCTCAGCCACGTGCCCTCCCCCCCTCCCAGGGCTCCAGGAGGAGGAAGAAGACGATGCGCGAGTACTGCAGGCGGCACGTTCGGCAGGCCGCCGCCGACGCGCGGGGGGCCTGGTGCCAGCTGCGGAGCGCGGACCCCCTGGCCGTGAGGCCGATGACGGCGGCCCCGACGGTTTTGCCCCCGCTCGGAGGGCCGCGATATGGATGCCGCACTGCACGAAGAGTGCGGCGAGGCCGCGGACCCTTGCCGATGAGCGCCATGAGCTTTGGCCAGGGCCACGGCCCGCGCCAGAGCCGCCGTGCGCGGAGGGCGCCTCCTCGAAGCTGCAGGCCACTGCGATCAGCTCCTCGCGGCCGAAGGGGATCTGCTCCGGCACCATGGGCAGCCTCACGCGCGCAGGCAGGCGGCCGACGAACTTCCGAAGCTGCCAGGTCTCTAATCCAGCATGCCTGCCCTTGCCACCGCTCCCGTCGCTCTTGCCCATGCTCTTGCCCTTGCCCTCGCGTGACTGGAAGGCCGACGGCTCCGCTGCTGCACCAGCGACGGCATATTACCAGACCAGCTGTCGCTTTCCAACATCCGCACGGAAATAGCAGCAGCCCTCGGAGCTACAATCCACGCCGCCCCGATATCTACGCACTTACCTTCAGGTCTTTGCTGTCTCGATACGCCCGTTTTGAAACGCAGCACGCACCATGCTTAAAGCTTCCGTGTCTCATACGTTGCGTGTTGACTCA
>CAUYUJ010017638.1:475701-523201 GCA_963575745.1 Prorocentrum cordatum | reverse complement strand
ACTTCACGTACTTGACCATCTTTCTGAAAATGGCAGGGCTGCGACAACATTGAGGGAGGCATCAACTTTCATACAGGGTACCGTCGACAAGTACCACGACTTGCACCCCTGTGTAGTTATCGGCGTGGATGCGAACGTGACTCTCCGGGGAGGGATTGTCGGGGCCACAGGGCAGCTTGTCCTGCCACCTGCGGCGTCCCACACTCCGCGCGTGCAGGACTTGGTGACCAGGTGGTTGCAGGCGCTCCGCGTGCAGGCCGTGAACACCTTCACCCCGCAGCGATACTTGGAGAGCGAACTCGATGGGGATTCGCTCCGAAAACTACTGTGGACGTGTGGTCGCAAGAGGGCTGCTAAGCGCCGGACGCAGATCGACTTCTTATGTGTATCTGACGGCGTCGATGGACAGGTGGAGTTCGGTTACGGGGACCTTCCGTGCTTCAAGAAGTCTGATCATCGACCCTATATCGGCCGGCTTCGCACGTTATACCGCGATCCCCTTCCAGAAGTCCGGCCGAAATCCCTTGTTGGATGGGCGCCGTTGGGGAGCGCTGGCTTGGAATATTTCCAAAGAAGGTGCATGTCAAATGTGTTCAGCAACGGTGCGGCTACGCTTGAGCATGTTCAGGGCGTTGCACTGGAAGCCGCAATGGCTGCGGGACATACTACCGCCCGCGATCGTAGGTGGCAGGGCAAAAGCACGGCAAACGCCGATCTGAGAAGTGCTCGACACGCCCTGTTTCGGGAGACTCCTGAAGATCATCGGCATGCGGTGCGACGCCTTCGCAGATGTAAGAGACGACGGAGAGTGTGCATACATGAGGCGGAGTTGGAACTCATTGCTCAGGGTTGTCGGCGAGTGCGCAGGCCAATGCCGCTGACCATGCAGGTGGGCGGTGTGCACACTCCAGACAGGACGTTGTGGCTTGAGGAAGGGCACCGCTTTGGGGGGGAGCGGTTCCGGAAGCGGAACAACAACGAGCAGATGCAGCATCTCCGTCTCCAGTCGCTCTTGCACTCCACGGGGATGGAACTATTGGATGGCTGGCGGAAGCTTGACATCGATCTTTTTGACGCGTTGGAGGGCAGGGGCAGCATGCGGAGGGGGAAGAGCGGTGGCGTAGACCAGCGCACAGCTGAAATGTTCAAGGCTTTACCGTACTCGCTCGTCGTATTGATTTGGAAGCTATTCCGAGAAGAATTCCACGACCCGTTCAGCTTAGACCCGAGGTCTTGGAATATGGTGAGGTTCGTAGGCATTCCCAAGGTGGTTCCAGCTGCGGCGTTCCACCTCATGCGATGGATCGGCCTCCTTAGCGTATTCTCCACGTGGTATGCCAGGGTGCTGAAGGAGATTTGCCGCCAGTCTGTCCCATCTTGTTTGGTACGTTCGTGTGGTTGTCAACCAGGCCTTGGCGCGGATGACGTCAGCGGCATGTTGAGGGCCATATTGGAATACGCACATACATGGGGACTTCCCGTTGTGATTGCTGGACAGGACATCGCCATTTTCTTCGACAGCATCGACCATGATGAGATGGCAGTGGGACTTAAGCGAAGAGGTATGCCAAGTCAGCTTATTAGGGCACTGGTGCGGGAGGTGAGCTCCATGATGGGCACGATCACAGTCGACGGCGCCGGGGCCACGGCCCCATTCAGTTTCACCCGGGGCGAGAAGCAGGGCGGAATCGAGACACCTGACGTGTCGCGGTGGTTCCTTGAATCGTTTCTCGAACCGCTGGTGGAGGCTTGGGCAGTCCGCGGCATAGGCTTCAAGACATTGGAGAGTGACCGGATATACAATCATGTGGTGCACGCCGACAACATATGGCTCATCGCCACTTGCCCCGAGCACATCGCTGTTATGACTCAGGAGCTGTGCGACGTAATCTACCTGCACAAGCTCAGTTGGAAGCCTACTTCATTAACCCTCCTCCGGGGAGGAGCTGCGGCAGGACGAGAATCCACTATATCTGTGTCGTGCCCATGTGGCGCAATCTTGCAGTATGAACGAGCGGACAGTATGGATTGCTTGGGTTCCTTATTGGATGGAGCGGGGAGTTCGACAGCGAGTCTGCAGCATCGCTTATCAAAAGCTGAACGGAAGTTATGGGCTCATCCCAGACAGTTTTTCGGTCCGGCCGGCACTCGCGCCAAGATGCAGGCGTGGCCCGAATCCCCAAGCACATCAGCTGTATTCGGTTCGAGTTCTTGGACAGTGACATCATCGAGTTTGTTGGAGTTGACGCGTTGGGAGTTCGGCTGGCTCCGGAAAGTGTTGAAAATTAGGCGTGCGCCGCAGGAAACATTACGGGGCTACAACAAACGTACGAGCATCCGCATTTTGAGCTGGGACACCAAATGGTCAATCCAGTTTGCTCACCACTACGTATTGCGGAACATTTTCAGAGCAGCTTGGAGTGACAGGGACAAACGCTCACCGACCTGTGCCATCTGGTCAGCCAGGGATCGTACATGGTGGGATTCGATCAAAGACGCTCGTTTCGAGACGAGGAAGAGGGCACGTTGCACACAAATGCTTCCTGGGGCGAGAGCTTTCTGGGATGATGCGTTCGTGCCCGTATACGGGCACGGCTGGAAGACCATGATTGACAGTTGCAGCAGCATGGCGGACTGGAAGAAGCACGAGCGGCACTTCATCGACACCATTTGCGCACGATGGGATCTGCCACTCCTGCCGGGAAAGGCTGGCCGCATCGAGGAGACGACGGAAAGGCAGACGGCGCGGGCCCGTCATCCAAAGCGAGCCCGGAGTGAGGAGACAAGGATTGAGGAGACGATCCCTCCGGAAGCAAAGCCCCCGGCTGTCGAGTGGGAAACTGCTTGTGGACATTTCGTGGCCATCGTGGACTGCCAGCCGTTGAAAGATGTGGTCTGCGGCCATATGCGACTCCATACGCCGTACTTGCGGCCAGTGTATACACGCATCACACGGAGCATGCTGGGCATCTTAGAGGCTGGGTGGTTACCTGCGACGATCGTGGCTGACCCGGCGAAGTGGGTCCCAAGGGAGCAAAACAGTTTGGCTGATGCGTTTGCGAACCGCACGATGGACATCCAGCGTTCATGGGGTACGCAGTGGCCTCTTCCACAACACTTGCGAGATGTACGGCGTAACGTGTTCTTGCAGTCCGACGGAGGGTTTCGGGGTAACAAAGCCGCGGCAGCATGGGCCATAGCGGCGGCATTTGGCAAGGAAGTGCACGTTCTTGCAGCAAGAGGGGTGTATTTACCAACAACCACATCTTCATTCACAGCTGAAGCCATTGCATTAGACGATGGGCTGAGCAAGCTGAGGATTTTATGTGAGTCGGGCGCGTTGCCAAATTTAGAGTGGGGACGGTTGCCTGGGTAGGTGGCGTAGACACATGAAGGTATAATACGGCTAGCGGCTAGCGGGACCCCGCTCGGCGCCGAGAGGAAGAAAGAATAAGTAGTATTAGCCGTAGTAGTGGTAGCAAACTAGAAGTACACATAGACGTAGACGTAGAGATAGACGTTGCAATGATAGAAGTACTAGTAGTAGTAGTAGTAGGAGGAGGAGGAGGAGGAGGAGGAGGAGGAGTAGTCGTAGTAGTAGTAGTAGTAGTAGTAGTAGTAGTAGAAGTAGTAGTAGTAGTAGTAGTAGTAGTAGTAGCAGTAGTAGTAGTCGTAATAGTCGTAGTGGTAGTAGTAGTAGTAGTAGTAGTAGTAGTAGTAGTAGTAGTAGTAGTAGTAGTAGTAGTAGTAGTAGTAGTAGTAGTAGTAGTAGTAGTAGTAGTAGTAGTAGTAGTAGTAGTAGTAGTAGTAGTAGTAGTGGCAGTCGTAGCAGTAGTAATCGCATTTCAGATAGTACCGGTGGTCGTAGCAGGCGTAGTCGCAGAAGTAGTAGCCATAGTAGAACAAGTAGTAGTAGTAGTAGTAGTAGTAGTAGTAGTAGTAGTAGTAGTAGTAGTAGTAGTAGTAGTAGTAGTAGTAGTAGTAGTAGTAGTAGTAGTAGTAGTAGTAGTAGTAGTAGTAGTAGTAGTAGTAGTAGTAGTAGTCGTAGTAGTAGTAGTAGTAGTAGTAGTAGTAGTAGTAGTAGTAGTAGTAGTAGTAGTAGTAGTAGTAGTAGTAGTAGTAGTAGTAGTAGTAGTAGTAGTAGTAGTAGTAGTAGTAGTAGTAGTAGTAGTAGTAGTAGTAGTAGTAGTAGTAGTAGTAGTAGTGATCTTCAGAGTAGCAGTCGTCGTAGTATTCGTAGTGGTAGTCCTCGTAGTACTTGTCGTGGTAGTCGTAAGGTTGGCGGTGGTAGTAATAGTAGTGGTGGTTGTAACCGTAGTCGTTGTAGTGGTAGTAGTAGCAGTTGGGAGGAGAAGGAGGAGGATGAGGAGGAGGAGGTCCTCGCCCCCCCGAGGATCTCCCGTCGGGACCGGGTCCGAGGCGCCCCGCTTCGCGCCGGTGGGGCGCTCCCACCACCCGGAGGTCCTGGAGGCGTGGCTGCCCCAGATGGAACCACCGCCACTGGTCGAGCAGGGGATCCTCCTCCTCCTCCTCCTCCTCCACCTCCTCCTCCTCCTCCTCCTCCTCCTCCTCCTCCTCCTCCTCCTCCCCCTCCTCCGCATCTTCCTCCCCCTCCTCCTCTTCCTCCTCCTCCTCCTCCTCCTCTTCCTCCTCCTCCTCCTCCTCCGTCCTCCTCCTCTGGATCGACCACGGATTTGAGGTACACCAGAATTTTCTTCGCCGAATCCACCACCAATAGGTAGAGTGCCCCGTAGATCTGCGGAGCGCTCTGCGCATCATCCGTAGCTTCGGCGATGCGCCCTTTTTCGGCTTCAAAGGGGCCTTCCACGGGCTCTCCGGGACCGTCCGAGAGCAGCTCGGGGCGGACGGCGTGCCCTCCCGCTCCCGAGAAGAGGGAGGAAGGATTGGAGGGGAAGGGGGACGGATTGGAGGGGAAGGGATTGGAGGAAGGATTGGAGGGGAAGGATTGGAGGAAGGATTGGAGGGGAAGGGAGGATGGAGGAGGAGGGAGGAAGACGGGCACCACGACGACGATGAGGAGATGCGCACTTGCTGCCGCAGGTGGGGGAGGGGGTGTGGGCCGCCAGACGTCTTGGCCTCGCCGAGGTGGCTTCCCAGCCTGGAGCTGCGCAACTGCATCTCACGCACCGCTTTCGAGGTCTCCTGGACCCCGGGCTCCAGCGACGCCAGGACTCGGCCCTCCACCTCGGCATCACCGCGGCCGGCGTCGTCGTCGCGGTCGTCGCGGTCGTCGCGGGCGTCGTCGTCGCGGTCGTCGCGGGCGCCGTCGTCGTCGTCGTCGTCGTCGTCGTCGTCGTCGTCGTCGTCGTCGTCGTCAACGTCGTCGTCGTCGTCGTCGTCGTCCTTCTCCTCCCCCTCAGTCCCCCGACGCCGTATGTACGTTGTTTCGCAAGGTCGTTCCCCAGATGTCTCGAGTCATTCCACGGGAATCGAATATTTTTGGGGGGCTGTCCCGCGGCCTCGCGAGGGCCCCCAGAGGTAGAAAATAGCAAGTAACCTTAGGCCTGGACTGTGTTCACGATGCGTTAGCTGAGTGGCTCGCTTCTTCCGACCCCTCTTTCGGCCGCGCCCTCCTCCCCCTTCTCCTCCTCCTCCTCCTCCTCCTCCTCCTCCTCCTCCGTCTCCTCCTCTTGCGTGGTCCGTAGTTTTTTTGGTTCAAGGCCTAAGTGGTTATTCCTTCACTACCTCAGCGGGGTAGGCTCCCATCCCAGGTTCCATCGCACCGTCCATGTTCCAGGCGCCCCGCCCGCGTCGCTGCTGCGGCGCCTCCCTCGCCTTCGGCTGCCTGCTCCTCGTGACTGGAGTGCTCCTCGTGCTGCTGCAGGCATGCCGGGCTTTGGTCCCGCATCGGGCTCGGACATGGACGAGACGGATCGGAGTGCTTGTCGCAGCGGGGGTGGCGACGACGCGCGCCCGCGTCGCTCTCGCAGACAGCCTGCTGACTATGATCGAGATCGGCGACGTGACCGACGGGACGAGCGCGACCGCCGTGCCCCTCCCTGGCGCCACCTCCGACAAAACGTTTTTTTGGTCGTGCTGGTGGACACCAAGGTACCGGAGGTCCTGGCGGCGCCAGTGCCCCCATGCCGATCTTCATTCCAACGGCGATGGAGGGCCTCGACGAGGCTCCGGCTTTCCCATCACAGGAGCTCGCCTCCTGACCTCAGGATCCCCTCCAGCGCGCTGACCCCTGGCACCATCGGGAGGGCATGCAGACCAACAGCAGCGTCCTCCACCAGCTCAACCAGCAGGTGCCTCTACCCGGGCTGGACCTCCCGCTGCTGGTTCATTCGAAGCGCCTGCATCCGTCTGTCTATGCGAAGCTCACGGCCCATGTTGACTTTACGTGCGGGGAGTTCATGCGCACTACTGCTCGCACGGTCGCCGAGACGATCCATGCGGAGACGAAGGTCGTCTCCGAGAGGGTTGGCGTGGCAGAAGGTGAGATTGCGCAGCTTCGACGACGTATTGCTGATTCTGAACGGGAAGAAGAGGCTCAACGAACGGCCATCGGCGAGATCAATCGGACTCTCGCGATCGCGGAGGCCCAGCTCCTGGTCCCCGACGTCATTGCGGATGCGGGCTTCCACAGGCTCCCCGACCTCTCGGTCTTCGCCATCGGTGCTCCCGACCTAAAGGCCACCCAGCTCGTCTAGCGCGCTCTTCAGGACTGGTTCGCCGAGTCGTGGGTTGATCCTGCGGTGGCGTCGCTGGTGGCCGATGCACCTGCCGAGAGATTCGCGCTTCGGCAACTGGGCGGCAAGGTGATCACCTCACCAAGGACGACGGCGTTGGCCAGATGTCTTAAGGTCGCTGGCGGCGCGTGGAGGCAATTCGGTACTTCGGCGGTCTCGGGACAAACCATCCCGCTCCTTGTGTCCACGGGCCGCGGCCCCAGGCAGATCGGGCAGGAAAGTCAGGCGCGTCGGCTTCGTCTGCTTCTCGAGGGCGCCCGGGCGCAGACGGACTTCCGCCCGCGCGAGCAGACAGGGCGGGTTTCTGTCGCTGGAGTTCCTCTGGCGCGCCTCGACATCGGCGCGGCAGCCCGCGGCGACGCCGAGGTCGTTTGGAATTTCCCACGGGCGCGAGCCCTTCAGCTCGACGCAGACGGCCTCGAGCGAGCCTTTCATGGCGTAGTATTTGGCCCGCCGTCGGTGAAGGTTGTCTCCTGGGACGCGCGGGTTTTCCTCGCGGTCCACGCGGAGAAGCGCAAGAACATTCTGTCCTTCATAGCACCCTGCCCTATCCTCGGATGCGATACGTTGTACTCCTGCAAGAGGTTCATGGCTCTCCTGCGCGGCCTTGACGTCTCGTCGCCTCGCTTCCGCACCGGTGCTGCACCTCCTTCGGTGGCACGGGGCGCCCTGGCACGGGGGGGGGGTGCGGTGTTGCCCCTATTCTTCGACAAGCTTGACGTCGCGGACCTCGCCGAGGACCGGGGCCCCCAGTCGACGCCGAGGCCGTCGTTGACAGGTTCTTCACGTACGAGCTCTCCCTCGTCAAGTTCCGCTTCTTCTCCGAGTTCCGCTCCGATTTCAAGTCGCGCATCGGCGTCGAGCTCTTCCCCTTCAAGTACCGCGTCCTCTTCATGTTCCGCGTCCTCTTTATGTTCAGCCCCCTCTTCTCAAGTTCTGCGTCGGCATCGAGCCCCCCTTCGTCAAGTGCCGCGACCTCTTCAATTTCCGCGCCCTCTTCAAGTTCATTGGCCTCCTCAACTTCCGCGTCGGCATTGAGCTCTTTCTCGTCAAGTGCCGCCTCCGCTTCATGTTCAGATTCCACCTATGTCAAGGTCCAGGTCTACGGCGCGGCAAAGGCCGCCTACTTCCGCCAGCTCGGGTTCGGCCATGTGAAGTTCCTCAGCATCTTCGAGCTCTTCTTCCCGTTCTCCTCCGCCAGAGGCCGGTGCCTCCGCGCGGGCCTCCGAGCTCGCCAGCTCTGTCCTTGGTGGGAACGCGATCTCCGGCGCCCCCGCCCTGCGGAGACCGTCGCCCCCCGCCCGGCTCCGCATCTCGGAAGCGACCCTTCAGCGCTTTACTGCTGTGCGCTCTGCTGTTGTTGCTGGGGGGGGGGGGGTCAGGCGGTCGATCGTTTCGATGGCTTCGAGCGCGTGGCCGTCTTCATGTACTCGCGCAGTTTAGATCTGGACCGTCTCCACCATGCTGTGGTCGCCAGAGCGCGGGCGAGGCATCGGCGCTGGGCCACGTCTGCCCCGCTGCAGCGGCTCTTCTTGGTCCTTGAGGATTCCAATTTCCACGATGAGCCTGCCTCGTCTCATGTCAACCCAGCGCCGATTCAATTACCTACGATTGGAGCGGCTCCTTCCAGCCAGCCTTCTGGCGTTGCCCTGTGAGGCGCTAGCCGAGGTCGCTGCGGGGGCGACCGCGAGGTTTGGCCCGCGCGCTCTAACGCAGACGCGCAAAGATAGAGCCTTCGCGAGTCCCCCTCCACATGCGATGCCTAACCTGTCCATACATTTTACGGTCCACGCCGGCCCAGCCGCCCTCTGCGTTCGACAGCTCAGCGACCGCGCGGCCCTCGGCCTCTATCTCTGTGGCACGGCAGAATGGCCTGGAGGTGCAACCTTTTCCTGACTTCATCTTTCGGGCGCCTCTCTACGTGCCGTTTAATGAGAAGCTCGCGGCGCAGTCTCGCATCCGAGATGCACCGCCTGACATCTGTTGAAGCTACAAAGGCAAACGCGGTGGAGGCAGCCAGGGTAATTCGCCACTTGTTGCTTCAGTTTCCTGCTGGACAGCTGCATCAGCATGGCAAGGAGGTCGAGCCCCCGGCTTTGCGCTCCATCTCTCGGTCAGTTTGGCGACAGAGCATCAAGTTGGCGCGCGCGCGCATCTCGCGCAATAGCCCTGGTGCTCGCTTCCTCGATGTCTCTTCCGGTGTGGCGCAACTCCGTTCAGAGCTGGATGCGTCGGAGATTTCTCGCGCGGCGCATCATCGGCATCTCGCCCGTTGTCTCGGGCGCGCCCCTGCCCGAGCCGGACGCGCTCAGCTCGCCGACCGAGGCGTTGAGGCAGAGCGCCAATTTAAGCAAGTTCGCATCCTCCATGGGCATGCTCGCACTTGGGCGCCCTCTGCCAGGGTCTTTACGCTTGTGGGCGTCCGCATTCCTGACTCGGACTCGGCCATCCACTCTCCTCTGGGCGTGCCCCGTGAGCGCCAGCAGCATTGGCTACCCATTTTGGCCCATAATTCGGTGAACGATGCGGGCATGCGGCAGTTTGTCCAGAAGCACGCGCCGCCGCCCTTCAAGCCACCGCGTCTTTCTCACCCCGCGGATGGTGCCCCGTTTCTTCCGCGCCTGACCCAGATCGTCTCCCATGCTGCGCGCGGAGTCTGGCCGCCCCAGTTGCCGTCGGCATTTCCCTGTTCTCCGTCGCCCCGAAGGGCTCGGAGCTGATGGGCAGCGCTACGCGCGCGAGAGCCGCCAGTGCACTTCGCCCAATCTCCAGGCAGAAGACGGCAGATCACAGTTGAACAGCAGGCACATCGCATCCAACAAGGTTTCATATGCGGGAGGACTCTCTGTCAACGTACTGTGGCCATAAATTACCCTGGACGCCTCGCTGGTTGGTCTCCAACAGCAGCCGCGGTTTACCCCATCCAGGTTCTCTCCGACACCGCAGCCGCGTTTCCGTCGCTTGGTCGCCCATGGCCTTCCACCTCTCTCGGCAGCTTCCGCTGCGAGCCGGGTTTCGCCAATGGCGCGCGTTCCCTATGCTATGCTGGGCACAGGCCATGGTCACTCTGAATGTCACCACCCACCAAACCACCCCAACCCAACCCGAAGGCTCAAATTTACCCTCGATTTCTAGTGGGGGGGGGGCCGGGAAACATCGAAAAAACACATGTGGAACCCTTACCCCCCCCAACCCGAAATTCGGGTCTTCGGGTTGGGTTGGGGTGGTCTGGTAGGTAGTCAGAATGGGGACTATCATTTTGCCTGCTGCATGCGTTCTGGGATTGCCCATGGGCGCCCCCTGTCTGGCGCCACTTGGGCCATCGCGGTGGGCGCCGTCGCCCGAGCGAGTGGCCAGGTCCCCTATGTGGAGTCTCCTGGGGTTGCTGCTGCGTGCGCTGACGACCGCGGGCTGCGCCTCGCGCAGCTACGTTTCCTGCCTCCCCCCATGCGCCAGGTCGTGGCGCTTGCAGAAAACGTATGGGCATCTCGTGCTGGATGCAGACAAGTGCGTCATTAATCCTTGTCCGGGCACCTCTCTTGGCTGACATCGGCAGCGTCGTCCAGGACTTCCTGCGGCGCGAAGCGCTGCCATTGACCTCGTCTGCAATTGCTGACGCGGGCTATCTCGGGCCCCACGTGCATCGGCCCTGGTGCCACGCATGAGCGTCAGTGGAGAAAGGCAGCCACGAAGTGGTGGGAACGTTTTGTGGCACTTTCTCTCAATAGAGCCCCCGCTGATGTCTTGGCCAGGTTGTATCGGGCGTCATGCAGCATGGTCCGCAGCTACCTGGCGCTATTTTGGTGGATCCAAGTGGATGCGAGCAAACGCGAGACTCATGGACTCCATCGCGTGCTGTGGATGCCACCCAGCTCTCTCAGACTTCAGGGGGGTTTTACCGTGGCCCCATGGTCGCCCAGTCCGTCACCGCGATCTTTGAAGCTTTACAACATTGGCTCCATGTGGAGGATGGCCGACTCCACCACCCCCACTTTGCAGCCGTATTATTCGCGTTTCGAGGAGGTGGTCATCGCAGCTTCCCCTCTTCTAAACTTCTGTCGCGGCTTCTGGCCGCCCCCATTCTGGAAAGGAAAGGGTGCCATTATCCAGCGGCACCTCGATCCCAATGCAGGGCTCGCGCCACTGTTGCATGTGAGGGACCGATTCGCGTTGCTCGGTGCTGCTTCTGCTGCCCTTGCTCAAGCTCTGGCTGCGGGGCAAAAGCACCAGCGTCCGCGGTCTCAGCGCACCCTCATCAACCACCTGGCGGGGGCGATCTTTCCAGACAGATTCTACAGACGATTGGCAAGCGCGTGGTCCTGGCACGCCCCCAAGAGACCAGGCATCGCGCTGGCGTCGTCTGCGCGAACTTCTCGGGCGTATTTCCCCAGCCTGGAGGTGGATTGTCGCGCGCACCCTGGCGGGGGATTGGCGCGCGTCGCACCGCGCGCGCGAGCCCTTATCGCGCCCGATGCGCCCTGGGCTGCTGCGGCACAGATGAGATCCAACACTACCTCGAGTGCGAGCGTCTGGTTCATCGCACCTGCCTCCCGAGAGCCTTCACCCACGGCGCTGCGCTGGCCCGTCTTGGCCCCGGGAACCCAGATGAATGTCCCAAGGGTGATCGGCGCGAGCGCTTTCTCTGGGTCACGGTGCGCCATCTCTGCTTGTCCTACTACATGGTCCTCGAGCTGACGAGCCTCCCTGGCGGCGCACCGCTGGGCGTGTCGCGCGGCCGCGGACCGCCCTGAGATGACTGGCTCGCGTCCACTTGCGCTTCCAGCGGCACGGCACGGCACCTGCGATCCGCGGAGCTGGGCCAGTTGCTCCTCCTCGCCCTCTGTACCATCGGGGTCGTCATGCCCCAAGTGTCCCCCAAGTTGTCCATGCCGCTCTTGGTCGCCCAGGGCGCCCGCGTGTGCTCCAGGATCCAGGCGTGGGCCTTCTTCCGGGCGTTGCGCCTCGGCGGCCAGGAGTACCTCGCCAGCCACTGGGTGCTGTCGGTGCCCCTGACCACGGGCACATGCTGTTTGGGGTCCATGCTGTCGTGGGCTATAGCGACGGGGCGCTGACCCATCGATGCCACCCCAGCCAGCCGTGGCCACGCCTCTGCTCCGCGTCCTCGCCAGCGATCACATCCAGGACGCCATCGGGACCACCTGATCGGGTTCGCTGACGTCGTCGCTTCTACCGCCGAGCAGTGATTGCCGACCGTCTTCTACGAGAATCCCCAGCTGGACGACTCCGATCAGTGGCTCGCGTGGTGCCTCCCTTTCGTGTTCACGCAGTCCGACGCGCGGGACTTCGACTACCTCTTCCCCCAGATGGGCGATGATGCGCACGAGGCCGTCAAGCAGCGCATTGCGGAAGACGCCCGCAGGGCTTCGTGGTCTGGCCCATCCCAGCAGCGAGCCGCCATCGAGGCCTCGCTCCTTGACGGAGGCGCTGATCCTGCCACTCGTGCTGCGGAGATCAATCGCCGGAGGCTTCTCTACGAGCAGCTGCGTGGCCGGCATCCGCCTCGGCTCCAACCCCGTCCTGATACTCCCGACCCTCCTAAAGATGCTGCTTCTCCAGCATCATGTCGATGCTACTCCACATGCTGCTGACCAAGCGGGCGCGATACTGGATGTTCTTGCCCGAACTGCTTCGGGCCGTTCTAGCACGACCACGTCCACACCTTCAAGCCGCAGAGCTGCTGCAATTCGTGGACCGGCTGCTTCCACGTCTGCAGCGCCTGTGCCTGCCAACTCGGGTGGCCGCGGCAACTTCATGGACAACGCTGCCACTTCGAGTGGCCATGACTACATCATAGGCGACGGCGTCCCCGCCGCGGTCTCCGTCGCGAACATCCGCGACATGACCATCATGACCGTCTTCAAAGGCTGAGGTCACCCTCCCTCGCGCTGCGCGGCCGCGCGGCGCGAGAAGACGCGCCACCCTTGGTGCCGCTGCCGCTCCTCCTCTTGCGTGGTGGCACAAGTCGCCATAACGGCACCCCCGTTTAGGCCTCTCCGCCAGCGCAGACTTCCCCTGCCTCGCCGCCGACGCCAGACAACTGTTTACGATGCGAGGGGTGCTGGGCTTCGCGCTCCCCTAAGATCCTACGTTTCGGGGGAAAAAAACATGACCGGAACCCCGGATCCCATCTTGCTGCTGCATTTCCCGACACGGATCGATCTGTGATGGCCCCACGGCCCGACGCCAGGCGAGCACGCCTGGCGCAACACAAATATCCAGAGTCTGGTACCAACCGGTCGCTGGAAGTAGGTACTTTGGGCTTCCCGGGTTCCAGTCTACTTTAAGCGTGGCTTCACCTTTTTTTCCGTGCTTCCGAGAGGGTGGACGGACACCCAATCTATTTCCAACGCTTTTTTAAAATTTCATGTTTCTACCTCCTCTTGCCGACCGACGGGCACCCCCAAGAAACAGGTTTTTTTTGTCCAGGCGGCTACTCAGAGTATTTACGCGCCTTCCTGCTCCTGATCAGCCTTCGCCTTCGGCGTTGTCGTCGAGCTTTTCGTCGTTTTCGTCGTCGTCCTCCTTGTGCGCATCCACGTAATTATCCCTCTCGCCCTCGCCTTCGGGCCTTCCACTACACCTTTTCCTCATCACCCCCCCTCCTCTCATCCTCCCGCTCCTCCTCTTCCTCCCCGTCGCCCTCCTCATCCTGATCTCCTGTTCCTCCTCCTTCCCGTCCTCCTCCTCCTCCTCCTCCTCCTCCTCCTCCTCCTCCTCCTCCTCCTCCTCCTGTACCTCCTCATGCCACTCCTCCGTCGTCCCTCTCCTCATACGAATCCTCCTCATCCTCCTGGTGCTATTCCTCCTCGACGTTTCCCTCCTCCTCCTCCTCCTCCTCCTCCTCCTCCTCCTCCTCCTCCTCCTCCTCCTCCTCTTTTTTTTATCACTCTTTACCTCCTCATCGCACTCCTCCTTTTCCTTCTCCTGTTCCTCCTCCTGCTCGCCGTGCTGTTCCTTGTGTTCCTCGTACTTCTCGTTTTCTGCGTCTTCCTCTTCGCAGTGCTCCTCCTGCTCCTGCTCCTGCTTCCCCCCCTCCTCACGATGCTCCTCCCCCTCCTTCTCCTCGCATGCCTCCTTCGCCTCGCTCCTTCTCGTCCTGCTCGCCATGCTCCTCATTATCCCTCTCCTCCTCCTCCTCCTCCTTTTCCTTCCCCTCCTCGTCCCTCCTCGTCTCCTTTTCCTGCGCCATGTCAGGGATGCCTTCGCTTTCTCGATGTCGATTCCAGGAGGCATCCTCGCCATGGATGACCTCAAGCTAAGCAGTTTGGGCCTGGTCCTGTCTCCCCCGTCTATTGTTCCTATATCGTCCTCCCTGTCATCCTGCCTCCTCCCTGCTCACCGCGCTATCGCTCGAGGCATCTCCACGGTTGGCTCAAACATGGCTCCCCCGTGAAAAACGGTTGTAGAATTTGCCAACGAATCGCGCTCGCGCGCCAGCGCTGGCGCCAGCTATCACCTCCGTCGGGCAAGGGGCGCCCAGACCCCTTCCCAGACCACATTTCGACAACAGAAATGTACACAAATGGTTCGTTTGGATATGACCCGTCCTCCCTCCACCCTCCTCCCTCTCGGAGCCCAGAATTCCGAAGATGTCTTGAGGGAAACGCGCCAGGCCACCTCGCGCATAGCATCTCGGAGCTCCAGTTTGCCAGAAAGTTTCAAGCGAAACGGGTTGGACCTCCCCGCGCACATGCTCTCGGAGCCCAAAGTTGCAAGAATGTCTGCGGCGAAACCAGCAGGACCACCTCTCGCGCGGCATCTCGAAACCCAGAGTTGCAAGGATGTCTCAGGCGGCGCCCAGGGGCCCAGCCCCCTCCCAGAGCACAGTTCGACAACAGAACTGCAATCAAATGGTTCGTTTTGGTCTGACCCCTTCTCCCTCCTCCCTTCTCCCTCTCGGAGCCTAGTGTATCGAGGTTGTTTCAGTCGAAACGCATCGGACCACCTCGCGCGCAGCATCTCGGCGAAGATGCCTCCGGCGAAACGGTCCGGACCACCTCGCGCGCGGCGTTTTGGTGCCAAGAGTTGCGAGGTTGTCTCAGGCGAAACGGGCCAGACCACCTCCTCGCGCGGCATCGCGAAAATCAGAGGTGCGAGGGTGTGTCAGGCGAAGCGCGCCAGAGCATCTCGCGCGCGGCATCTCGGAGCCGAGAGTTATCACGATGTCTCAGGCGAAGCGGCCCAGACCATTTCTCGCAAGGCATCGCGAAGATCAGAGCTGCGAGGGTGTTTCAGGTGAAGCGCGCCAGACCACCTCGCGCGCGGCATCTCGGAGTTCAGACGTGAGGATGCCTCAGGTGAAACCACCTCACACGCTTCGTGGCCCCATAGGGAGCTCCACCGAAGGCCACAGTGCCACCGTCCACATGCGTCCCCCACACCCACTTCGGCACGCCACTCACACGTTTCGTGGCCCCACAGGAAGGCCCCCGCGCCACCGTCCACTAGCGTCTCCCACGCCCATGTCGGCACACCCCTCACATTTTTCGTGGCCCCACAGGGGGCTCCACCGAAGGCCCCAGTGCCACCGCCCGCATGCGTCACCCACACAAATTTCAGCACACCCCTCACACGTTTCGTGGCTCCACAGGGAGCTCCACGAATGCCCCAGTGCCACCGTCCACACGCGTCCCCCACGCCCACTTCGGCACACCCCTCACATTTTTCGTGGCCCCATAGGGAACTCCACCGACGGCCCCAGTGCCTCCGTCCACGTGCGTCCCCCACACACACACTTCGGCACACCCCTCACACGCTTCGTGGCCCCATAGGGAGCTCCACCGAAGGCCCCAGTGCCACCGTCCACATGCGTCCGCCGCGCCCATTTCGGTACACCCATCACACGTGCCGCGGCACCATAGTTAGTTCCACCGACTGCCCCAGTGCCGCCGCCCGCATGCGTCACCCACACACATTTCGGCACACCCCTCACACGCTTCGTGGCCCCATAGGGAGCTCCACCGAAGGCCACAGTGCCCATGCGCCACCCACACACATTCCGGCACACCCCTCACACGTTTTGTGGCCCCATAGGGAGCTCCACCGACGGCCCCAGTGCCACCGCCCGCATGCGTCCCCCACACCCATATCGGCACACCCCTCACACGCTTCGTGGCCCAATTGGGAGCTCCACCAAAGGCCCCAGTGCCACGGCCCGCATGCGTCACCCACACCTACTTCGGCACACCCCTCACGTTTCGTGGCCCCGTTGGGATCACCACCATACCCTAGTGCCACGGCCCGCATGCGTCACCCACACTCATGTCGTCACACCCCTCACACGTTTCGTGGCCCCATAGGGAGCTCCACCGAATGCACCAGTGCCACCAGCCGCATGCATCACCCACGCCTATTTCGGCACACCCTTCACGCGTTTCAAGGCCCCAGAGCGAGTTCCACCGAAGGCGCCAGTGGCTGCGTTCGCATGCGCCCACCGCACCCACTTCGGCACACCCATCACACGCTTCGCGGCCCCATAAGGGGGCTCCACCGACGGCCCCAGTGGCTGCGTTCGCATGCGCCCACCGCACCTATTTCGGCACACCTCTTACGCGTTTCGTGGCCCCATAGGGAGCTCCATCGACGGCCCCAGTGGCTGCTTCCGCATGCACCCACCGGACAAATCTTTGCACAACCGTCACACGTTTCGTGGCCCGATAGAGAGCTTCTCCGAATGCGGTGCATACAACGACGGTACTCACACTTGCACATGGTTGGGTCCTTCGCCAGGCTTCATATAATTCAGATCGGATCACCCTTTTACTTGTAACCGTCGTCATGTTTTGGATGTCCAGGCATGAATACGGGAGAAGTCTCAGGCGGCAGCCTCGTCTGTGAGTGAATTGCGAGGAAGTCAGGTGGGATCCCCCTCCCTATGGGTCCCGCGTCTCGTTTTTTCAGTCCGCGCGGTTCATCCCAATATTCGTAGCTGTTGTTTTTTTTTCGGGTTCTCCAGACTGGAGTCTGAAATCTCAGGCGGCGGACCCGTCTGTTAATGAATTGCGAGGAAATCTCAGGCGGGAGCTCCCCCCATGGGTCCCGCACCTCATGTTGTCAATCCGAGCGGGTCATCCTAAAATTTGTAATTGTCCTGGCTATTGGGCTCCCCAGGCCTAAATATGGACGAAATATCAAGCGAGAGCCTCGTATGTGAGTGAAGTGCGAGAGAATCTCAGGCACGTGCCCCTCCCTCATCCAAGGAGGAGGAGGATCGCGAGGAGGAGGAGGATGGCGAGGAGGAGGAGGAGGAAGAGGAAAAGGACAGTGAGAGGATAGTGAGGAGGAGGAAGAGGAGGAGGACGAAGAGGAGGAGGAGGAGGATCGCGAGGAGGAGGAGGAGGAGGAGGAGGAGCAGGAGTAGGAGGAGGAGGAGGAGGAGGAGGAGAAGGGAGAGAAGGAGGAGGAGAAGGGGGAGGACGAACATGAGGAGCAGACGGAGGGCGAAGATGACGGGGAGGAGGAGGAGGAGGAGGAGGAGGAGGAGGAGGAGGAGGAGGAGGAGGAGGAGGAGGAGGAGCAACAGAGGGCGGGAGGAGAGCTCCCGCCGAGGCGGAGCGGAAAAAAGGCGAGGGGCCAACTAGATATAGAGGTTCGTGTGGGGGTCCGACCGTCGGAGTAGGTTTTATGTTTCGGTAGGGGATCCATCCGACCTCTGCGCCGACCTGCGCCCCCCCCCCTGCAGGCATAGTTCGGGAGGAAAAGAAACACACACAGACACCATGAATCCTCGGCTCCCCAGAAAACATAGGAAAGTATGGGAAGTGGGGGGGGAAGACGAACACCCAGAACATATGGGAAACTAGGGGGAATCGTTTTTATGTGTGTGCATTTATTTGTGCGTGCCCCAGTTTCCCTTCAGTATTGGATATTTGGGTGTCTGTTCAAGCGGGATCCATTTGCAATCGCGCCGATCCCAGTTTGCTGCTGCAGCATCACACATATGGTGTGTTTGTTTTCCCATCGGGAATCCATGAGACACCCGCTACCTCAAGCACCCAACAGCATGATTCACTGCGTGGAGCTCCCCATATGTGCATCTATTCGCATGACCCTGTCCGCCGCGAATGTCTAGGCGCAAGAGCTTTCGAATATACACGGGCTTCAGTTGTGACGGTCTGGTCATGAATATAACTGCGAATGAATTGGAGTGTGAATGAGCCTCAGTAGTACGAGCGCGTCTCTGCGCATGAGCCTGGGGCCTCCTGGGGCCTCCTGAAACCTACTGGGGCATCCTAGGGCCTCCAGGAGCCGCTTGGGGCCTCCTGGGGCCTCTTGGGACCTCCCAGGGAGGCTTCGTGCCCCAGGAGAGGCCCAATATATAGCAACCGACGTACATAAAACATTGCGGATTGGAGCCACATGAGAAGGGCAATACATAGGAACACACGTAACGCACCAAGGATTCGTGCCCCGGGAGAGGCCCAACATATAGGAACATAAGTAAAACAGTTAGGATTGTGTTCACAGGAGAATGACAATCTATAGAAACATACGTATAGCGTCAAGCATTCGTTCTCCAGGTGAGGCCCAATCTATAGGAGCATACGTACAACACATGGGATTGGCGCCACTCCTGTTGCCTTCTGAGGCCTCCTGCTCCTGGGGCCTCTCGGGGCCTCCTGTTGCCTTCCGAAGTCTCCTGGCGCTTCCTGTAGCCTCCTGGGGCCTCCTGTGGCTTCCTGAGGCCTCCTGGAGCTTCCTGCGGCCTCCTGGAGCCTCTTGGGACATCTTGTGGCCCCTGGAGTCTTTCTTAGCCTCCTGATGCCTCCTAGGACCTCATGTGGTCCCCAGGGGCCTCCTGGAGCCTGTTGGAGCATCCTGTGGCATCCTGAGGAGAACCTGTGCCCACGAGTCTGGCCACCAAAGCAGGCAACCCGAACGAGACTTCCTCAACATCTGGCCCACCTGGGGGTGAAAATGAGCGCCTCGCTAGAGGCATCCTCCAAATCTGCTCCGAAAGCGAAGGATGTTGGGACAGAACACAGGCAAACCGGTTGAGACACCCCCACAAAACGGCCGCGCACGGGACCGTGTTATACCCCTCGGCGGCCCCCCCTTAGGGCCGTGAAAATGAGCGCCTCGCTCGAGACATCCTCCAAATCTGCTCCGAAAGCGAAGGATGCTGGGACAGAAAACAGGCAAACCGCTTGTTGAGACATCCCCACAAAACGGCCGCGAACGGGACCGTGTCATACCCCTCGGCTGCTCCCCTCAGGGGCGTGAAAATGAGCGCCTCGCTCGAGAGAGACATCCTCCAAATCTGCTCCGAAAGCGAAGGATGTTGGGACAGAAAACAGGCAAACCGCTTGTTGAGACATCCCCACAAAACGGCCGCGAACGGGACCGTGTCATACCCCTCGGCGGGACCCCTTAGGGGCGTGAAAATGAGCGCCTCGCTCGAGACATCCTCCAAATCTGCTCCGAAAGCGAAGGATGTTGGGACAGAAAACAGGCTAACCGCTTGAGACATTCCCGCAAAACGGCCGCGAACGGGACCGTGTCATACCCCTCGGCGGCTCCCCTTAGGGGTGTTGAAACCATCGCCCAGCTTTAGACATCCTAACGATCTGCTGTGGGTAGAGTAAGTCAGACAATGAGAAGGCCTGAGTATGAGTAAGTCTGGGTATGAGTGAGTCTCAGCATGAGTAAGTCTGAGTATTAGTAGGTCTGAGTATGAGTAATGTTGTGTGTGTGTGTGTGAGTAAGTCTGGGTATGCGTAAGTTTGAGTGTGAATCAGTCTGTGTATGAGTAAGTCTGGTGAGCATTCTTTTATTATTTGTTTTTGCTTTCGGCGGAACGCCCCTCCCCCCCCCCTCCCCGCCCCCCCCGTAGAGAAGTTCCGGGCTGATTTTGGCACATGCTTCAATCGATCGGACGAACTACAGGGGCCGGCGCCCCCCCCCTTCCCCCGGTAGAAACTCGAATCGCTGATGTGTGCAACTGTGCGCATTTTATCGTGCTACTCTTCTGGAACCACAACGAAAGGGCTCAGGGGCGCCAGACCCGATCGCCAGAAAGCATGCCTCCGGCTGGGCCCTCCCCTGTTATGCCAGCGACGGCCTCGTGGAATCATGAATAGGTGATCCCTAGCAATTTTGGCACAGGCTTGCCAAATCACGCATAGCCTTGGCGCAGCCCCGCGCAGCCGCTGCGCGATTCCCCCATGGGGGGTCTCCCCTAGGATTCCCTCATCGGCATCTCCCACAGGATTCCCCACATGATTCAATCGGAGGCATTGACTACGGGCCGAGAGCCGGACCCCCCCCCCTCCCCCCCATGCGCCTAAAGCCGGAACCCAGAATAAAAAAATGCTCACCTGGGTATGAGGAGGAGGAGGAGAAGAAGAAGAGGAAGAGGAAGAAGGAGTAGGAGGCGTCCAAGTAATAACAAGAACCCCATCTTAGGATATGGGGAATTATAGTTTTGAGTGAACCCCCTAGAAGTTCACCGCTGAGTGCGTCGATCCCTGCCGCCACGATCGTTCTTTCGTATTGTATTTGTTCTTGCATTAGGAATCCAATAGGGAACGCGCCGGTCTCAGCCTCCCGCATGATGTGTTTAGTATGTGTTCTGTGTTTTCAGTGGGACGTCAATAGGAACTGCGCCGACCTTCGCCTCCAGTAGACTTCATATGCTCAGTGCGTTTTCCCATCGGAGGCGAATCGGGTGTCAATACGATCCCAGCCCCCAGCAGTAGTCCTCGTAATCCACATGTTTCCGTAGGAATACAGCAGGACACTCGCCGAGGTGAGTTTCCCCCCATGGTTTCACGTCGCCTCCAAGCCAGGACTGACACAGGAAGCGCACGGATCTCGGCCCCTCCGGCCGAATCCGTACGTGTTGTTGATGCGTGAAGCGACTCGCTAGCAGCTAGCACACGTGCCGATCCCAGCCTCCAGCATAATACTGTAATGGTTTTTGTTTCTAGTTCCCAGTCGGATTGAAAGACGGAGCGCGCCGATCCCGCGGGATCCTTGGTGGGGACCCCGTAGGAGACACGATGGCCCCAGCCTCCGTCGGAGTTGCTTCACGTGCTGTTTTGTTTTTGCCGTTCGGAGCTCAAGAGGAGACGCGTCGGCCCCAGCCTCCAGCCAAGCTGTTACACCGCCCGTGTGTTTTTGTCTCGGCCGGAGTGCAGAAGGGAGCACGCGGTCCCCAGCCTCCAACGTAATGTCTGTGCTTCTGTCTGTGAAAAGGGAAGCGGACAAGGTAGCACGTGCGTCCCAGCACCCCACGGTAGTCTCCGCTGTCTCATTTGTTGTCTGTCCGACCGAGAACCCAAGAGGATAGGCGCCGACAGCAGCCTCCCGCAGAATGCATCGGTATGCGATTATTTTCTTTCATCTGGAATCCAATGTCAAACGCGCCGCTCCCAGCCCTCCAGCGAATGTGTTGTATTTTCCTGCAGATGTCCCATGGGAGATCAATTAGAACTTGAAGCCGTCTGGCTCGGGCATGCCGCTCTACAGTGAGCGGGCGGTGGGCCGCAAGCGGCTGATCCTGATTGTGCGCCACGGTGCGCCGAGGGATCACTGATTATCATTTGTTGTGTTTCAACAAGAACCCTTGTCTCGTCTACGTTGTACATACGTTCTGTGCGCGTTGCGTATACGTCCTTATACGTGCAGTGCAGGTGCCGATCACGTTTCATACGTGCGATTCGATTGCGTTTCCTGTGCGTTCGCGCAGTTGTTTCACACACGTGAAATTTACGCTTCGTATGCGATCCACTTGCGCTTCATATTTGGTTCAGCTGCGTTTCATTTACGTGTCGTGTACGCTGTTCTACTTCCGTATCATCTACGTGCAAGTCCCATGTTCGTTCCGTAGCTTTTTTTCGGATGCGTTTCAGAGCATTTACGTGCCACAGTCGTTGGGTGTACGTTTCGTGTACGTTTCGCATACGTGCCGTACGACTTTGTGCGCATGTTCGAATAGGTGCCCCATGCATTATTTATATTTTTGCTACAAATTTCGTATACGTTCGTATACACTGCCGTCTTGCAGTGACTTGAGCCTAAGCAAGGCCCTCCTGGAGTACCGGGAATTCTGATATACATAATAACGCAATGGGGCGGTCTAGATCCCAACTACACCCAATGAACACCGAGCGAATTCCTATAAGGGATACCATTCGGTTTTCACTGCCACGGCGACCGTGCAAAAACAAAGTTTTACATCGCTTTGTCTTGTGGTTGGGATCCAGGCCGCTCCTGTTTCTTTATTGGTTTGGATCTGGACCGTCCGGTTGGGATCTGGGCCGTCCGATTGGGTTTGGGCCCCGTCGCGGATCCCCAGGGAAGACGCTGATGCTTCGTTGTCCTTGATTCTGGGGCCATGCGAAGAGTCTCACATCCAGCGGGAGATCAGCGTCGGGCCGTTGACGTGGACAAGACAGCAGCGTGAAGGGGAAGGGGAAGCAGCGGAGATGGCAGGGCAGAGGAGAATGAGCAGCCGAGAGGGGGAAGGGCGGGGGGGGAAGAAAGGGCACTCCAGACATCCTCGCACATGATAGTACAATCCGCGCGCGGCCCCGGAGCTCACTACCCGTTCCCCGGGAGTAGTCTTGCGACCTGGGTTCACTTCTGGTTGTCTGGGGTCCGATAGGCGGCCCCAGAAGCCGACATCATTGGAAAACTCCCAAAATTCAAACACACACACACCACGACCACACCACACCACACCACACCACACCACACCACACCACACCACACCACACCACACCACACCACACCACAATACACAACGCCACACAACACCACACCACACCACACCACACACCACACACCACACACACCACACCACACCACACCACGTCACACCACGCCACGCCACGCCACACCACATCACACCACACCAAACCACAACACGCCACGCCAAACCACACCACACCACACCACACCACACCACACCACACACACAAACACACATACGCACACGCACACGAACACGCACACGCACACGCACACGCATATGCACACACAGACACACCATCACACACAACACACACATAGTCGTATGTATACATTTGTATATGTAAACACATTTAAATATACATATATCGAAGCTTGTGTGGTTGTACATCTAGATCTGTGTGTACTTAAAAAGCAAGCGTGTGTACCAGAGGGATACGGGGGCTGGCGGGGGGCAGGGACGGGAATAGCACACGTTAGCCATACGCTTGCAGGTCAAAGTTCCAGTAAACGTGCAGACGCTAAGAATTTGAAGGGCGCTTGCAGCCAGGTGAGCCCCATCGGGTGTGCCCGATACCCCAGCGTCGATTGGACCCGTACGGTAGACGGGTAACCGCCAATGGGCGATATTCAAGTACCCCCCCACTTTCCCCCCTTTATTTTTGATCCCCGACCACCGGGATTTATCTGTGGGGAAGGCGCGGAGGCCGAAGTATCGTGCTGATTAACAACAGCATCAAAAACGCTAAGCATGGCCATGGTGGTATCACCACACCAGCTTCCGCAATCACGAGTGTGTGGCAGGGCTGTGGGATTTTCACCAGTTGAGTTTGCCCACGTTACGAACGCGCGGCAGGGCCATGGGATTCTCATTTGCTTAGCCGTTCCCGAGTCCGGAACGTGTGGTAGGGCCAGAGGGACCGATCGGATTTTGATTGTGTATGCGTTTTTCGAGCAGGCAGATCATTGGAGTTAGTTAGTTAGGTGAATTTTTTGGTTGGCGCACCCCTCACACGGTTCGTGGCCCTTCCTCCTCCTCGTCGTCGTTGTCCTCCTCCTCCTCCTCCTCCTCCTTCTCTGCCCCCGCAGCTGCCCAGGCCCAGGCTTCCCCGAGTCTCCGAGACTTCAAGCTTTCGAGCCTCTTCGAGGCGCCGGGCCTCTTCGCTCCAGGGGCAGCGACAGGGGGGTAGGCATGCTGCTGCATCGGCGATGTGTCGCCAGGCATTTGGTGGGGGAACATCGACCTGGAATCGGGGATACAGCGCTGACGCATATGGCGCGCGTCGCCGATGCATCGGCGATGTATCGCCGGTTCCAGGCCGATGCCCCCCCCCCATGCCCATCCCCCCACATCGTTGCCCCTGACTGCGTCGCGAGCCCCAGCGATGGCCCAGCCCGCCGAGCGCGCCGCGGCGTCGAGCGCCCCCGTCGAGGCGCCGAAGCAAGTGGCGGCCGAGCTCGAACTAGATTCTCGAGCGCATGGCCAAGCACAACGAGAAGATCCTCGAGAAGCTGTCCTACATCGCCGAGAAGGCCTCCATCGCCGAGATGCGCCAGTGCCAGCCGAGCGCGCAATGCACGGACGCAGCGAGGGCGGCGAGCTGCCACTTCGAGGCCGAGAGCGCCTTGTGGTCAAGCAGCTCCCAGCAAGTCGTGCTCGAGATGGCGTGCCGAGGCGGGCCCTACAAGAGCATCGAGTGCGGCCGCATCTTCAACGGGAAGGACAGGGGGCGCATCGAGGTGGCCGTGGCGGTGCTCTTCAAGAACTACATCGGGATGGGCGATCACGCGCGCGACATCTTCGAGAACCGCGGAGGGCCGCCCGAGGACCTCTTCTGGCTCACGCCGAGCTTCAGGGCCAAGCTGCAGGAGTTCGCCAAGAAGAGAGACGTGGAGTACGGCGCCGGGAACGTCGAGAAGCTGCCCCACGGTTCCTACACCGAGCGCATCGGGCATGCCCTCCCAAGCATTCCCGCCGAGCTCATCCACCTCCACGAGCTAGTGCTGCCGCTCAACAAGAAGTGCGAGCCCGTCGCGCACTGGGGCGAGAGGCCCGCCGAGGGTGCCGAAATGCTTTTCAAGATGATTCCGGGCAGGGCCCGAGAGTGCGCCAGGCGGCGCAATGGGGCCTCAACGGTCTCGATCGCGAGCGACGTGGTCGCCAAGGCCACCACTCAAGCAATTGTCGAGTGGTGCTGGTCCATCAAGAGGGCCGCCGACATGAGCTACGAGCTGCGCGAGCAGAGCTACCAAGACAAGCGCGCCAAGCGGGGCTACTCGAAAACGGCCAAGCAGCAGCAGCAGCAGCACGAGCAGGTGCTTCTCGAGAACCACATCAAGCTGCACTTCGAGACTTTCGCGTCGATCCAGGTCGGGAACGACGAGCTCACCGTGGACGAGCGCGACGACGACAGGAGCAAGGCCGACGCCGAGGCCGAGTCAGAGCCCGCCTCGTTCATTCTCGCGGGCGCATGAACGCACGAGCTCCCCGAGCCAAGTGCCCCATGTCCGCTACGAGGGCGCCTTTTCGAGGCGCGCGCTCAAGCCCCGTTTGCTTTTCAAGCTCCAGGAGAGCGCCCGAGCACGCGCGAGTGGCTTTCCAAGCTGCGGGGCGCCACTTCCCCCCTCTCGCCGAGTGATCCTCGATCAAGCATCGAGGAATCAAGCGGGCTCGATCTTACACCGTCGGATCGATGATCCGAGATCTTGAGTCCGAGAATCTTCGGGCACCTTGGGTCTTCGATCCGGGGGTCGCCGCGCTTGGATTCGAAGATCTCGGGTTCGCGATCCGAGGGTCGAGGATCGAGCCTCGGCGATCCTCGATCGTCACGCTGCAACCGGGAAAGCTCGATCTTCTATCCTCGGACCGGGGGTCCGGGATCTTGGGCCCGAGCATATTCGGGCATTTTGGGCCCTGGATCCTAGGGCCGCCAAGCTTGGACTCGAAGATCTCAGGTTCGACGCCCGAGGCTCGAGGGCCGAGCGCGAGCGATGGTTGATCGCCCCCCCCGCCGTCCTCAAGCCCGCACGGCCGCCAAACAGGCTCGACCCTCCATCCTCGGATCGAGGGTCCGAGATGTTGGTCTTGAGCATTTGCGAGCGCCTCGGATCCTAGACCCGATGGGTCGCCAAGCATGGACTGGAGGATCTCGAGTTCGACATCCGAGGATCGAGGACCGAGCCTCGGCGATGGTAGATCGCCCTTCTCGCCGTCCTCGAGCCCACGCTGCCGCCAAGAAGGCTCGATCCTCCATCCTCGGATCGAGGGTCCGAGATCTGGGTCTCGAGCATCTGCGAGCACCTCGGTCGCCAAGCTTGGACTGGGAGATCTCGGGTTCGACATCCGAGGCTCGAGGGCCGAGCCTAGTTAGTGCTCCTCTGGTCGTCCTCGGGCCCACTCTGCCACCAAGCAGGCTCGATCCTCCATTCTCGGATCGAGGGTCCGAGATCTTGGTCTTGAGCATCTGCGAGCATCTCGGATCGTAGATCCGACGATCGCCATGCTTACTTAGACTCCAGGAGCTCGGGTCCTCGATCCGAGGGTCGAGGTCTGAGCCTCTACGCCTGGCGGCCGCGCGCGCACAAGCGCGCAGACGCGCGACCGCGCCGGCGCACGCGCGCGCGCGCACACACACTCGCACACTCGCACGCACACTCGCACACACACACACACACTAACACACACTCACACATGCACGCCCGCACTCCTACACACACGCTAACACGCACTCACACACAATAACACAAACACAAACAACAGCAGCCACGAGCACACCAGCAAACAGCAAAACAGCAACAACAGCAGGGAATAACAGCACCCTGACAGACAGCAGGGAGAGCAAACAACAGCTGCACACTCGCACGCTCGCAAACAGCAACAAGACAAACGAGGAGAGCAAAAGCAACAAGAGAAGCAAAACCAGCAGCAAGACAAACAACACGAACAACAAACAAGCGTGGCCAATTTAGGCTCTGGCCTTCCAAGCCAGCTGGTGACGCAGCACGCCGTGGCCGAGACGCAGCGCCCCGCGGCCGAGTCGGACAGCGACGATCGTCGGCCTGTCGCCGAGCGGTCGGGCGACGAGGGCGTCGGCGAGTGGGCGAAGGGCGACGAGTGGGCGAGGGGGGCGGAACCCACCGCGCTGGGGGAGGGCGCCAGCAAACCCGTGGACAAGAGCCTCGAGTACAAGAAGCTTGACGACAAGAAGGCCACGCTTGAGGCCAAGCCGGATGACGTGAAAGTCGAGCTGGAGGAAAAGAAGGCCCCCCCCCTTGCTCGAGAACAAGAAGAAGCTGGAGGTCATGCTCGGCCCCGAGGAGAAGCGCAGGCGCCCCTGCAAGCCCGCGACGACGAGGCAGCGCGATGCCTCGCAGGCCTCGGCCCCGAGTCCTATGACTCAGCCCTGAGGCGCCTCGCGAGCCGCTGGGAGCTCTGAGCGAGGTGCTTTCGGGCGAGGTGAGGACGAGGCGCTGGGAACACTGAGCGAGGTGGCCCCCGGCCTCGAGGACGCCGGGAGAAAGAATGAGAGACAGGTGCCAGAGCAACAAACCACCAACACAAATAACACAATCACACGCAAGCAACGCAACGCGCGCAAACAACAGCAGCGGCCATACAAACAACTACGACAGCAACCAGCACACTAGCAGCACCACCAACAACAGCAGAAGCAGCAGCAAGCGCAACGGCAACACCAGCAACCGACGCAACAGCAAACCACAACAGCAGCGAACCAAACAATAACAACAAGCGAACACCAAGGAGCACCAATGACAAGCTAACACTAACAACCGTCCGTGGCCACGTTGGCTCGAAGTTTTCTGTTTCGAGCTACTGAAGTTTTGCAGCGAGACTCCGATGGTCGCGCCGACGAAGCAGACGAGCACGTCGAGCCTCTGGGGCCTGTAGACGTCGCCGCCCGCGGCCCCGGGCTCGCGCGAGACGCTGAGGGCCTCGCCCTACGAGACGGCCGACTCTGCTACGAGCGTCTACAAGCAACTCGAGGCCACGAGGCTCGAGGCTGAGACGGCCGAGCAGGATTCCTCTCCCTCATCTTCTTCCAGCTTTTCTTTTCTGTCTTCTTATGTTCCCTCTTCTTCTATGTTTCGGATCGAAGTCGCCGTCGCTTCGTGCTGGCTAGCAGCAGCTTCAAACATGATGTGCCTTCTCTTCCCCCTTCATTTCCTTTTGCTTGTCTTCCTTCCCTCTCCCCCCCCCCCGCCCCGCCCGCGGGCCGAACTTTCTCATCTCCAGGGTGTTCCATCGCCCGCGGGGCCCCATCGTGCCCCCCCCCGCCCCCCCCCCCGCGTGCGCTTCTGTAAACGATTTAAGAGAATGTGTTTTTCTCTTTTGTCAACATCGGCCCTGGGGCCATCCTCTTCTCGCTTCCCTTTCCACCATTAGGTTTCCTCTCTTACTGTTCGTGTTCTTATTGATGATATCATAGTCGACCCGCATGGTAGAGATGGGCAACCTTGCTATGCCCTTCCGTTCTTGCCACTTCGGCCCATCTCTGGGCCTTGCAAGGACCCTGCATCTTCGCCGCCCGCCCGTACTACGTGAGTCGACAGCGATACAGCGAGCATTCCCCCGCCCTCCCCTGGAGCGACCCGCGGCCGCGCGCCGAGAGCTTGCGAGCGCCGAGAGAAAGGCCCTCGCGCCGCGCGACTTCGGCCGAGGCGCGAAGCGAGGCTTCGGCAAGGGCGGCAGACCCCACGGCAAGAGCGCGGAGTACAAGGGCACGCGCAAACCCCGAGCTGCGCCCGCGCTGCGGCGAGACCTAACAGCGCAGTCCAAGCTCCAGATCCTCCTCGGCTGGGTCAAGCACGCGGACGAGCACGTCGTGGAGAAGCTCGCCTTCCTGCCGCCTCGAGCGAGGGCCGAGCCGCGCCGCGAGCGGCGCTGGGGCCGCGAGACGGTTGCCCGATGGCACGGCCTTCGAGCTGCTCTCGAGCAGAAGGTTGCCACGGCGTGGCTCGGCAAGAACGGCCTCCGAGTCCGCGGGGGCGCCCGAGTGAGCCAGCGCAGGCGCGACAGGAGCCAAGGCGCCAGGCTGCCCCGCGAGATCCTTGGTCAAGTCGCAGCCAAGCGCCCGCTCGAGGGCGCCATGCGCCGCATCGAGTGCTGGCTCAAGCGGGAGCACGATCGCGGCCACCAGGTCAAGAAGCAGACCCTTCTGACGCGGCTGCGCTACGAGCTGGCCTCCGAGTAAGACGAGCAGCTCCACCTGCAGGGGATCGGCCACAAGAGCTACAACGCCGAGATCCTCAAGAGGGTGGCCAAGCGCCTGAGTACCTTCCAGATTAACCAGACGACCAAGAAGGACATGCAGTGGGTGGACGAGTTCGTCCTCTCGAGGATAAACGCGAGCGGGCGCAGGAGCCGGGGCCTCTCCGACGCGAGGAGGCAGAGCCTCGGCAAGGAGAAGGCCAAGCTCACCTGGGCCACGGCGCACAGGTAGTACTAGTAGTATTCGTAGTAGTTAGCCGTAGTAGTGGTAATACTCCCCATTACTAGTCGTAGTGCTAGTAGAAAATAGTTACTAGTAGTGAGAGTTACGAGTACTACTCGTAACTACTACTAGTATTACGAGTAACCAGAGTAGTCGCTGGATCGAGCGCGCCCTGCGCGAGATCCGAAGCGAGCGCCGCCAAACGCACGATGGGCACCCGCGGCGACGAAAGGAAGGCCAGCGACAACGACTTGGCCACTACTAGTTACTTTTAGTACGATTACTACTACTAGTAGTAAATACTTCTACTACTACTACTACTACTACTACTACTACTACTACTACTACTACTACTACTACTACTACTACTACTACTACTACTACTACTACTACTACTACTACTACTACTACTACTACTACTACTACTACTACTACTACTACTACTACTACTACTACTACTACTACTACTACTACTACTATTACTACTACTATACTACTACTACTACTACTACTACTACTACTACTACTACTACTACTACTACTGCTACTACTACTACTACTGCTACTACTACTACTGCTACTACTACTACTACTAACTACTACTACGATACTACTACTACTACTACGTACTACTACTACTACTACTACTACTACTACTACTACTACTACTGCTACTACTACGACTACTACTACTACTACTACTACTACTACTTCTAACTACTACTACTACTACTACTACTACTACTACTACTACTACTACTACGACTACTACGACGACTACTACTGCTACTACTGCTACTACTGCTACTACTGCTATTGCTACTACTAACTACTACTACGATTATTTTTTCTACTCGTACTAATACTGCTAGTATAACTCCGAGGCGTTATTACTAATAACTACTACTCCCCGGTACTACTCCTAGTAACTACTACTACAACAACAACAACTACTACTACTACTACTACTACCACTACTACCACTACTACCGCTACTACTACTACTACTACTACTACTACTACTACTACTACTACGACTACTACTACTACTACTACTACTACTACTTCTAACTACTACTACTACTACTACTACTACTACTACTACTACTACTACTACGACTACTACTACTACTACTACGACTACTTCTCCCAGGTACTACTCCCAAGTAGCTATTACTACTACTACTGCTATTGCTACTACTATTACTACTACAGCGACGACTATTACTACTACTAATACTACTACTACGACTACTCCCAAGTACTACTAATACCAGGTACTACTACTACTACTACCAGGTACGATTACTAATACCAGGTACTACTATTACTACTACCAGGCATTACGACTAGTAATTATTATTATTATTATTATTAGTAGTAGTAGTAGTAGTAGTAGTAGTGGTCGTAGTAGTCGCAGTAGTAGTAGTAGTAGTAGTAGTAGTAGTAGCAGCAGTAGTAGTACCGTAGTGCCACTACCACTACTACGAACACGTAACTACTACTACAACTACTACTACTACTACTACTACTACTACTGCCACTATTATTATTACTATCACTACTTCTACTACTACTACTACTACTACTACTATTACTACTACTACTACTGCTACTACTACTACTACTACTACTACTACTACTACTACTACTATTGCTACTACTACTACTACTACTACTACTACTACCACTACTACTACGACTAGTACCTCTATAACGACCACTACTGTTACTACGACTACTACTACCACGAGGTTTGTGCACCTGGCGGCGAGGGGCGGCTCCGAGGACCTCCGCCTCTTCGGCGGGGGCCCCGAGACCTTCGCCCAGCGCAGGGCCAGCGCGAGCGCGGTCGCGCGCCGCCGCGCTCTGGCTCAAGCTCCGGGGCGAGGAGCAAGTGTACATCCACGAGAGCGAGGTCTCGGCGCGAGCGGAATGGGCGCGGAAGGAAAGGGTGCAGTGCCCGACAGCATTTCTTGATAATTTCGCACCGGTTTCGCTGTCGGTGTCGCCGTGACCTGCGTCCATTGGGGACAGAAGGCCGCCTGCCCAACAGCGGCCGCGGTTGGTTCGGGACAACAGTCATCGCGGGGCATTGCGCTCATTCTTTCCGCGCGCATTTCGGGCGCCCATGAGATGCGCGCCGCGGGCGCCAAGAAGCGCATCCAGAACCTCCGCAAGAAGTTCCGCGAGACGCGCAACGAGCAGGACAAGGCAGCCATCGAGATGGAGGAGGCCAAGTTCTTGGCAGAGCACCCCGACCACAAGGAGCAAGTGGAGCAGGCCTACTCGAGCGCAGGAGACACGGACAGGATCACCCTCATCAGCATCTCCGCGGTCGAGAATTGGTTCGACCCGAGCAGGGGCCGAAGTCCGCCGAGAAGCGCAGCGCGCCCCTGGCCCCTGCGCAAGGCACTGCCGAGTCAGCGACGTGAACCTCGAGAAGGGCACTCTGCGGCGCGACGTCACCTACGAGCTGGGCGATGGCGAGACGGAACGCTTCCGAGCAGGCGAGCCCCTAGGGGCATTGCAAGGGCTGGCGCACCGCTCTGCTCGAGTTCTCCGAGGCGGACCGCGCGAGGGTCTTCGAGGCCATCGACGCGTGAGGGCAGCCGGGGGCCTGGGCGGGCGAGCTGGTTGCACGTTGGACCATCGACTTCATCGAGCAGGAGCACGGCCAGAGCCTCGTGTTCGCAGACTGCCTCTCGAGCCAGTGGGCCGAGGCAGTGGCGCTGCGAGCGTGGCTCAAGAATGTCATCCACGCGCCCTTGGCCCCCGACGTCACGAGCTTCTTGCAGGGGCCCGACGCCCGCGAGCACAGCCAGCTCAAGGCCAATATCCGAGCAGTCAAGGCCGAGATGCACCGTGGAGCAAGACTGGATCCAGAAGGCCAAGGCCGAGCCCCGGCAGGAGTGCAAGTCCCCGACTCAATGGGGGCCCTGCGAGTGCCTCTACTGCGTCTCCGAGGCCTACGCCCGCTTCCGCGAGCAGAACAAGGACGCTGTGCCGCTCCAAGGGGCGCAAGCCAACCAGGTGCTCGCGGTCCGGCCGACAGAGCAAGGCGAGCTCAAGGTCGTCACGGGCATGGGGCCGTGGAGCTACTCCATCGAGCGAGGCCGCGGCATCGAGAACAGCTTGGCGAAAGAGCGCTTCGAGGGCGCCCAGAGCTGGCCCGACGGCGCGCCGCCGTGGAGCGCCCTGCACGGCAAGTGCTTCCACGGCGACGACTTGCCGGGGGGCCGCGAGCTGGGCGGGGGCCCCTGCCTCCTGGAGCTCCGAGACCTGGACCTCGAGCTCACCGGCGAGCAGAAGGACATGCTCAAACCGCCAGAGGAGCGGATGAAGGGCATCAAGTTCCCGCGCGCCCTTGAGAACAGGATCAAGCTTAAACGGGCAGCTAAACGCAAGAACAGATGGGCGTCCAAGTTCGCGGGCCAGTTCCTGGGCAAGCACGCTCGCACGTGGCAGCGCGAGAAGGGCAAGGCAGGCGGCGAGGCCTCGCTCGAGCACCTCAGCAGAGGCGCGGCCATGGCGAAGCTCACAGGCAGGCCGCCGAAGGCGCGCGCGAGCTTCTCCAATAAGTTCAAGCAGAAGAAGCAAGAGGAGAAGGACGCCAAGAAGCAGGACAGCGCCAAGCAGAATGGCGGCCTCGAGGCTTGCGAAGGCCCCCCCCCCCCCCCTGGCACGGCAAGGTGGCGCGCGTCGCCGAGGAGGGCAACTGCGAGGGCAGGCGCGGCAGAGTGCAGGACGTCTGGCGAGTCCTGGGCACCGAGGACGGGCACCGCCTGCGCGTCCTCGAGGAGGAGACCGCGGCGGTCTTCCAGATCGACTGCAGCGAGGCTGGGAGGGTCACGGGCACTCGTTAGTTTCCGCCTGCTTTCGCCCGGGGCGGCGGAAGCAGGCGGAAGTTGGCGGACAGGCAAAGAAAGGAAAGCGGGAGCAGGCGGAAGCAACGAGAAGCGGAAGCAGGCGGAAGCTAATGAGCGCCTGCGAACCCCGAGCGCCACAGGTCACGATTGAGCAGGACTCCAAGTTCCCCAGGCCACAGAAGTTCGACTGGCGCCAGACAAGACACGCTCGCCGCGCCGCGCTCGCCAAGGAGTGCGCGATCATGAACTGCGAGCAGATCGTCAAGGGCGACGCCCTCAACCTGGGCACGGTGCACGCGGTGCTGGGCGAGATCGAGGAGCGCGTGGGCGTTCCCGACAACGTTCTGGCGGTCGAGCCCACGGCGGCCGTCGCCTGGGCTCGAGAGGGCCAGGGCGAGGACGCGCCCGCCGCCCAGCTGCCCGAGGAGCAGAAGCGCTGGGCCGAGAGGGTCGACAAGGCCCAGCACGTGCTGGTCTGCGTGCGCTCCGAGGCGCCCGCGCACTACATATACCTCAAGGTCGGCGGTTGCTGCAATCGCCCACCCCAGGGTGCCTTCAGCGTTTCGCTCCGGTTTGGAGCGAATCCTGGAGGTGCCCTGGGCAGGAGGCACTTGTGGCAACCCCCGCCGGGTCTCGAGGATCGACGGGGGCGGCGTCGAGGTGGGGCACCGCGACGCCCTCGAGCAGCCGTCCGAGAACGCCAAGCAGGCCCAACAGGGCCACATGCGAACTCACGCCTACACCCCGCGATTTCTGAGGGGGGAAAGTGGGGTTCACTTTGCTCGGGAGCTGCCGTGCGAAGTGCGCCCCGCCCTCCTCCTCTTCAGGAATCGCGGGTAGAGTTCGCACGTGGCCCCCCAAGGCCGCCACGAGGATCATCCGCGAACTCGGCGCCGTTGGCCCTGGCGAGCATTGCCCGGCACCTGGCGACAGACGGTGCCCAGTGGACAGTTGGAGCTGCGGCCTGTGGACGAGTCGCTGGATCGAGCGCGCCCTGCGCGAGATCCGAGGCGAGGGCCGCGAGATGCCAGCAGCACTCCGCGCCACTGTCGCTCGAGGCAACGAGTTCATCAGCGAACTAAAGGAGGCCAGCGACAACGACGTGGCGGCTGCCAAGGCCAAGGCCAAGGACAAGGCCAAGGCCAAGCACGAGCGCAATCCCTGCAAGGACCCCACGGCGGCCGAGCCGAAGCATGCCACCTACGAGGAGGCTAGCGCCGCCGCCCAGCTTCGCACCAAATGTCTCCCAGGCAAGGACGGCTCCAAAGGATGCCGTGCTTGCGTGGGAGAGTGGTTCGAAGTCCGGCGCAAGAGGGGTTTCTTGGCCAGATCGGCCAAGGACCTCTCTTGCGCTGGCAAAGTGTAGGCAAAGCCTCGAGATTTCCGGTGTCAGCCTTGCGCCGAGCGCCTCCTGTCAAGTTGTATAGCTACGAGCCTCGAGAGCTCTCGCGTCAGCCTTGTGCCGAGCGCCTGCTGGCAAGTTGTATAGCCGCGAGCCTCGAGATCTTTCGGGTGAGTCTTGAGCCTCGAGATCTCTCGAGTGAGTCCTGCGCCGCCATCGCCATCATCATCATCATCATCATCATCATCATCATCATCATCATCATCATCATCATCATCATCATCATCATCATCATCATTATCATCATCATCATCATCATCATTACGTTGCCATCCCCAGGAAAATCGTTTGTTATCCCTGCCAGAACCCCGAACTTTATTATCCCCGGGGTTGTATTCTCGCATGGTTTCGGTTAGGGTCCACGAGTGGCCGCAGGGGAAATCAGGCCGGGGTCGGAGTCAGAGGCGCGCCGAGGCTGCAGGACCCCGGCTGCAGGAACCCAGCAGCGGGGCCGCCGGCCAGCCCGCGAGGCCCCTTCGGAGGGCCACATGGCGGCGGCCGCCCGCCGCGCCCCTTCGCGGCTGCCGGGCCACCGCGGGGCCGCAATGGCAACGGCCTGGGCCGCCGCGGTGGGCGCCGCGGTCGCGGGCAACGCGGCCGCGGGCGCGCGGACCACCGCCAACGCCAGGGCGTCCGCGGGCGCGGGCGCGCCCGCAGGCGGCCGCCGCGGCGGTTTGGCGGCGCCGCCGCGGGCTCGCGGCGCGGGGCGCTCGTGGCGCGGCGTCGCCGTGCGCCAGCAGCTGTCGACGGCGGAGGCACGCAGCCCGTCGGCCGTCGCGGTCGTCGCACAGGGCGGCACCGGTGCGGAGGGCGGCGGGCAGGCGGGGCCTTCGCAGGAGCAACTGCTCTATGCAGAGGGCCTCGCGGCGGAGGCGGGCGTGTCGGTGCCAGAGGACGCACGGCTCAGCAAGGGGGGCTGCGCAGACTTCATTCACGGGATGCTTGAGGCCAAGCCGCCCACAGCGAAGCAGGTGGCTTTCGCGGAAGACCTCGCACGGCGATCGGGAGCCGAGTTGCCCGAGAGGGTGCGCCAGAGCTTCAAGGTTTGCAAGGAGTTCATAGATCAGCAGGCCAACGGACAGGGCGGCGGGCAGGCGGGGCCCTCGCAGAGACAGTTGCTCTATGCAGAGGGCCTCGCGGCGGAGGCGGGCGTGTCGGTGCCAGAGGACGCACGGCTCAGCAAGGGGGGCTGCGCAGACTTCATTCACGGGATGCTTGAGGCCAAGCCGCCCACAGCGAAGCAGGTGGCTTTCGCGGAAGACCTCGCACGGCGATCGGGAGCCGAGTTGCCCGAGAGGGTGCGCCAGAGCTTCAAGGTTTGCAAGGAGTTCATAGATCAGCAGGCCAACGGACAGGACGAGCACCCGTCACAGAAGCAGTTGGATTATGCGCATTGTCTTGCGAAAGGTGCAGGTTGGCGGCGGCTGCCAGAGAAAGTGCGCCAGAGCCGCGAAAGTGCCAGCGAGTTCATTGACGATCTGCTGAGCGTGGTGAAGGCGTGCAAGGATTTCATCGACAAGTCGCCGCCTTCACCGAGAATGTTGGACTGGGCAGCGGTGTGCGCGGCAGAGGCGGGCCTGCTGGTGCCGGAGGGGGCGCGGCGGAGCCGGAGGGCGTGCACGGAGTTCCTCGAGGAGCTGCCGCCCCCGCCGCGGCTGCTGGTGAGAGCCGAGCGTCTCGCGCAGGAGTCGGGAGTGGAGTTGCCGGAGAGGGCGCGGCGGAGAGGCACGGCGTGCAGGGAGTTCATCGAGGAGCGGAGCCCTCGGCAGGCGAAGTAGGCGGCGCCCGCGCCTCGAGGCCTCCGTCGTCGCGGTGCTGTGCGCGGCTTGGGTCCTCCCCTGCCGCCTTCCCCTTCCTCCTCTTTCTCCTCCTCCTCCTCCTCCTCCTCCTCCTCCAATCTCGTTCCTGAAAAAACTCCTCCGGACGTGTCAGTAGGGCGGGCTGGGCGTTTCGTGCGACTTCCTCACCACTAACGATCCTGAAGCTTGGTTTTGCACCAGTTTCAATGATGGAGGGCGGGTGGTTGTCAAGATGTGGCTCTCGTCTTACCGCCGCGCATGTACGTCTTGAAAGTTTGCAATCGATTCAAGGGTGGAGGGCAGTTCCTTTTCAAAATGTTGTTTTCGCCGTAGCGCCGCGCACGCTCGTTTCGGAAGTTTGCAGAGGCGTTGACAGCAGAAGTCAAGTCCCAGGAATGGTGTTCTCCCACGATGTCGGATTGGCAGTCCGACCGAGTTTGCACTCTGCCTCCTGGTCCGCCCCAGGGGTGCAGGTTCTTCCGATGCCAGCAATCATGGTCGGCATGGACCAAAAGGACAGCTACGAAGGCGACGCTGCCCAGAGCAAGCGCGGCGTCCTGACCTTGAAGTACCCCATCGAGCATGACATCGTGAACAACTTGGACGATATGCGGAAGATCTGGCACCATACCTTCCACAACGAACCCCGCGTGGCTCCGGAGGGGCACCCTCTGCTTCTCATGGAAGCGCCCGTGGACCCGAAGGCGAATCGCGAGCGCATGACGCAGATCATGGCTGAGACGTTCAACGTGCCGGCGATGTACGTCGCGATCAAGGCAATGCTCTCGCAGCACGCGTCAGCCTGCGCCATTGGGACGGTCATGGGTTTCCGGCGATGGCGCGTCACACGTGTCGCACAAGGTACCCAGCTATGAGGGCTACGCGCCGCCGCATGCGATTCTGCGGCTGGATCTGGCAGTGCGGGACATTCCGGAGCATTTAGTGAACATCCTCACCGTGCGTATTCCTTCACCACCACGGCTGGGCGAAAGGTCGTGCTTGACGTCAAAGAAGCGCTCTGCTACATCCCGCTCGACTTCGACTCAGAGATGAAGGTCGCCATTGAGAGCTCCGACAAGGAGAAGACGCACGAGCTCCCCGACGGGAACATAACCATGGGCAGCGAGCGCTTCCGCTGCCCAGAGGTGCTCTTCCGACCTTTCAGTTCGTGAGCAAGGAAGACAGTGTCATCCACGACACCACATTCGAGTTGATCATTAGGTGCGATGTTGAAATCCGCAAGGACCTGTACGCCAACGTGGTGTTGTCTGGTGGCGCCACAATGTGCCCAGGCATCGGCGAGCGCATGACCTCCAGAATTAAGATCAAGGTCGTGGCTCCGCCCGCGCCAGAGTACTCAGTGTGGATCGGTCGATCTCTTTTTCCCTCGAAGGGCAACCTCGAGCAGATGTGAATCTCCGAGGGGAGTACGACGAGTCGGGCCCCACCATTGCACAGGAAGTGCTTCTGAGGGTTTGCCTTCGGCAGATTTTGGTAGCCATACAATCGTCCGACGTGTCCGATGGAGGTTGCGACATTTCACTAGATGCGCATGTGAAGGCAGTACTTTTGGCTCGCAGGTCCTTCTTGTCACAGTCTGCCAGGGGAGGCCACCACCTGGACGGCTCTCCAACGGCATGCCACTGGCAGCTTCTGCAGTAGAGTTTGCCCACGTCTTGCCTGTACCCCTCCCTCTCCTCCTCCTCCCCCTCTCTTGCCTCCCAGTTCGCCTGCTCTGTTTGCGTTCCTGACGGGCTGCCGCCGTTTTTGCCCGCGCAGACGCGTCTGCGCCGGCCTGCGGCCACGTGGCCCCACTGAGCGCCGCCGGTGTCCATGGTGTTGGAGGGGGGCCTTGGCCGTGTCTCGCGCGCTGGCCGGCCTCGCGCGCTCGCCCCCGCTCTCGTCGAGGGCACGTCAGCCAGCACCGCTGTGGCATCAGTTTTGTGTGCTTCGGTTGTGCTCGTCATGACCTCAGCCGTCGCTGGCCTTGGAGGTGTGTCTGGGGCGGTGCCGGCTCTGGCGCAGCAGTTTCGAGTGCGACCTTTCAAGCGCAACATTTCGAGAGGCATCTCTCCCTCGCGCGTTTTGTGTTCGACAGCGCGAAGCCCGGATTTCTGTAAGGGTCTTGCGGCTTCTGTCGGTCGTCTTTTCACGGATCATCCAGGCTTCGGACTCGTTCCTTTTCATGCGTGTGCGTGTGTGTGTGTGTGTGTGTGTGTGTGTGTTACCCCCCTTGTTGTTCCTCCTCCTCGTCCTCGTCCTCCTCGTCACGTCCCTCTTCTGTGCTCTCATGCCCTTTCGTTTTTATTTCGCCTCAGCGATCCCAGTTTGCCTGGCGGTCTTCAGCTTCGCGCTATTGTGCCAGTCGCGCCGTAATGTGATTCAGTGATCGCGCGCTCCCCATCTCCTGTCATCCCGGAGAAAAAAATGAATTCACCTGATGAAGGACCCAACCATACGCAGTTGTGGATTCCGCGTTAGGGGTCCATCGTTCGACGGGCCTCCCTACGGGCCACGAACTGTGTGAGGGGTGTGCCGAGATTGGCTGGGAACCGCATGCGAACTCTGCCGCTGGGACCGTCGGTGGAGCTCCCCATGGGGCCACGATACGTGTGAGGATGCGCCGAAATTGGCGGGGAACCGCATGCGAACCCTGCCACTGGGGCCTTCGGTGGATCTCCCTATGGAGCCACGAACCGTTTGAGGGGTGTGCCGGAATTGGCATGCGAACCCTACCACTGGGCCTTCGGTGAAGCTCCCCATGGGGCCACGAAGCGTTTGAGGGGTGTGCCGACATGGGCGGGGAACCGCATGCGAACCCTGCCACTAGGGCCTTCGGTGGAGCTCCCTATGGGGCCACGGAGCGTCTGAGGGGTGTGCCGACATGGGCGGGGAACCGCATGCGAACCTTGCCACCGGGGCCTTCGGTGGATCTCCCTATGGGGCCACGAAGCGTGTGAGGCGTGTGCCGAAATGGGCAGGGAACCGCATGCGAACTCTGCCACTGGGGACGTCGGGGGACCTCCCCATGGGGCCACGAAACATGTGAGCGGTGTGCCACGCATACAATCGGCCCTGCTTAGTAGGGCGGCCCTGCCAGATCAAGGGTGTCCCTTGTGTCCTGTGCCTCGCGACCCATGCCTTCTCGCATTCCTGCGGCAGTGTGGCCCTCGGAAAGGTCTCGTGTCCTCCGGCGTGTCCTTTCCAATCAAGTCCGATTGTGCGAACCTTGCCAATGGGGCCTTCGGTGGAGCTCCCTATGGGGCCACGAAGCGTCTGAGGGGTGTGCCGACATGGGCGGGGAATCGCATGCGAACCTTGCCACTGGGGCCGTCGGTGGAGCTCTCTATGAGGCCGCGAATCATGTGAGGGTGTGTGCCGAAATTGGCGGGGAACCGCATGCGAACCCTGCCGGTGGGGCTTTCGGTGGAGCCCCCTTATGGGGCCACGAAACATGTGAGGGTGTGTGCCGAAATTGGCGGGGAACCGCATGCGAACCCTGCCGGTGGGGCTTTCGGTGGAGCCCCCTATGGGGCCACGAAACGTGTGAGGGATGTGCCGAAATGGGCGGGGAACCGCATGCGAACCCTGCCACTGGGGCCTTCGGTGGGGCTCCCTGTGGGGCCACGAAGCGTATGAGGGGTGTGCCGAAACGAGTGGTGACGATGATGCTGATGGCGGGGCGCGGGAGGGGGGCAGCAGGAGGAGGAGGAGGAGGAGGAGGAGGAGGAAGAGGAGGAGGAGAACGAGGAGGAGGAGTGACGCGGGGCGCTGTCTCATCAAAACGAGGACCCCCCCTCCTCCTCCTCCCCCTCCTCGTTCTCCTCCTCCTCCTCCTCCTCCTCCGTCCGTCCGTATCCATTGTGGCTCTCGGCTATGAGGTGCCCAGCGGGACAAGTGCCGCGGCAGTTTTCATCTTTCGGTCAGTCCGCCCTGACCAGAGCCAAACGCAGGTCCGCACCAGTGCGAGGCATCCCTCGCGCACTCACTGTGGCGTGGCAGCAGAGCAATAAGCAGTGGGCCTGGTCTCGTTGCGCGCAGTGTAGCAAGCGGGCGTACGGTTTGGAGATCGTGCAGAACAGTGGGTGCTGCAGGAGATGCGACGCCCCAGTCGAGCGTCGGAGCGACGCCCAGGGCAGTCAGGTGAACAGCACGACGCCACCCTGGGCGACATGCAAGGCCTACGTCGAGGCGGTCTGTGGCCAGCTCGCAGTGGTGATTGCGACGCTGGGGCTTGCGTCCACCATGGAGGCGCAGCTAGAACAACTCAAGTTCAGCATCGCCGTCAAGATCGCCCCCACGAAAAAAAAAGGTAGTACCGAAAAAACGACCGTCTTGCGTCGAGCGATTGGCAGGATCCATCGCGCCCGGGACAAGCCCGACGGCATCGCGAAGAAGTCGAACGAGGCGCAAGAGGTCGTGCAGAGGTTCCAGGGACACATGGACCAGGCGGCGGCGGAGGCCCCTGAGGCCCATGCTGAGCACGCGAAGTCCCTCCGGGATCAAGGTGAGCGCGCTGCCGAAAAGCACGCCTTCTCGCGCGACCCTTCGCGCTTCGAAGACATCGGCGGCTTCCTTGGGGGAGCAGCATCTGCAGCCCGCCGAGTTCCGCGACGACGCCACGGCCATGCAGGAGCTCCTTTTGCGAGCCAAGGCCGAGGAGAAGGATGTGCAGGAAATGGTGGAGAAGGCCAACGCCACTGGAGTGGCCATGCTAAGAAGAAGCACGAGGTTGGCAAAGAGGGCGAGCCCGCGCCGTCGCCGACCGAACCTGAAGGCCCTCCCTCAGCCGATGCCGCTTCACTTCAAGAAGTACTGAGACCCGAGGAGGAGCAGGCGACGAAGGACAACATCAGCGCGATCCTCAGCGAGGCGACCGACAAGGCCAAGTCCACGGGCAAGAGCAAGGCAAGCACGCCGGCGGCAGCCAGTTCCCAACCGGCGGGCGCTGGGGCCATGGGCGCCGCTGGGCCTTTTGCTCAGCGTCTTTGACACCGCTTCCCTGGCCACCTAGGGCCAGGACTCACAGAGGGGGGGCGAAACAATTTTATCAGTAGCATCGCTCGTCTGGTTGAGAAGGCTCACAGTTTTATCGGTGATGATGTCGGGCAGGCGGGCGCCCACGCCTTCACGGAGGCGCGCGCCCCCGGCAGCGGCGCCCCGAAGCTCGAGGAGGATCTCTTGAGAGATGGATCGGACGTAGCGACCCCGGCGGCACGCCCGCGGGCAGACCAGAGGAGGGCAACAGCGGTGGCGAGCTGATGATCGCGACCTCTCACCTCGCCACCACCGCGTTGAGAGACTCGAGGATGGAGAATTGTGCCCGGGATCCTTTTCGAGGCTTCGTGGCCATGAACCTGCGCCTCCTCTCGGGCAGCCTCGTCCTCCTCAGCCTCTACCTCCTCTCAATGGAAGTCATGGGGGGCAGCGACCTCGAGAAGATCAATGAGCTCTCGGTGATGACCGCGAGAGCGGCCGACCCGTGGTTCGCCATGGCGGACTGGAACATGACGCCCGAGGCCGTGGAGAGGTCAGGATTTGAAGCTAGGTGAGGCGGCAAGGTCTTCCGACCCATCGAGGATGTCACTTGCGACAAGGGCAAGGGCATCCCACTCGACTGCGCGCTGGCGAGGCCGGGCGTAGTGCAGGGCGCGAAGATAGTAGCGGAGGTGCGTGTGCCATGGGGGATACGTCTGGGCTTCGATCTCGTCGCGCCTGGAAGAGCCAGGCCCGGCGGCGCCGGGGTCGTCGCTTGCCGGAACGCCCCCGCGCGCGCAGCCCCCCAGGAAGAAACCGAACTCGGACGGCAATAGGAGCAAGCAGTGGGAGGAGGCGAGAGCGCGGCGCATGGCGGCCCTCCCAGAGGCCTCTCGAGAAGACTCTGTAGTTCTGGAGTCTATCACGGCGGAGGATACCAAACCCGTCCCCAGGTGCCGCGTCGACGTCGAGCAGTGGCAGAAGGCGAGCCAGAGGGCGGGGGCACCTTCGCTCTCGCCAGCCATGCAGGAGGCGGCGGAGAACCGCCCCCCCCCCCCCCCCCCCCACACACACACACACACACACGGACCACACAGGCCCTCATGGCGTGTCTGTCTCATGCGAGCTCGCGACCTGGGCCGCCACCTTAGAGGGGGCCATCATCGCGCAGGGCGAGATTGACCCCCGCGAGGCCGGTTCTGACCGCGACGCGGGGAAGGGCTGTGACATCCGAGGGCAACGCTCGAAGGCCACCCCCAGCCGCGCGCGGTGCATTAGCCCGCGGGGCGCTGATCCATCCGGGCCCCCCCCCCTTCGCCAGATCTGAGCCGCTGCGGGCCAGCGTTGCGGGCAGCCAGCAGCGTGGGCAGCGCGGGCGCAACGCCTCCTTGTGCAATCAGGTTCTCCGACGCATGGGTTTAGATTCAATTTCTGGCGAGTAGCACGACTTCCCGGAAGCGGGCGGGCGCGTTCTCCGGGGCCCCCAGGGCGTCGCACATGCATGCGATGTAATCGATTACATAAGTAGCTGAACAGTTCCGAGAGCGCAGCGGAACGTGCTCAGCAAATCTTGAGGCCCTCATGCGCGCGGAGAGTCAGAGTCAGAGATGGAGTAAGATCTGGACCGACGAGGTGGATCCGCGGGAGGGCATTTTCAGGCTGGTCTACGCCGTCTGCGTCGCCGAGCGCGCCAGGGGGACCTCCCGCCCATCGCGTTGGAAGACTTGGGCTGCGCGGCGGCAGCGACCAGCCCCCGCGAGGCAGGCGGGGCGGGCGGTCTCAGGCTGCGCGACATGCGCGGGCCCCCGACAGCGGCGCGCCAGCGCGTGGCCAGCAGCATCAACATCGGCGAGCAGTCGGGCACGTGGCCGGGGCACTGGTCCGCCGCGCTTGGGGCGGTGGCACCCAAGCCCTCGGGGGCGAAAGAGCCCTCGGCATCCACCCCCTGCCAGTGAAGCTGCGACGCCGTGCTCGCAGCTACCTTGGCAGCGAATGGAGCGAGGCGCTCGGCGCGCGCTGGGGCGCGGCCATCCGAAGGAACTCGGCCCTTCGTGCTGGGCCGCTTCGGGCGTGCCTCGACGAGTCGGGGTGCCCCGCGGGCCTGTCGAGCTTCGCTCTACTCGCAGTTCTACGACATCATGGGCCTTGCCCCCCCGCGCCCGCGGCGACGGGCGTTGGTTTCCCCGCGGCGGCTGCCGAGGTGGAGGCGATTGCCTGTTCGGGGCCGGGGCGCCTCGAGGACCGGGCGGCGCTGGGCGAGGCTGTTTGGGCAACGCGGCCCATCGTTGTTGGCTCGCTCAGAGTCGTCCAACTTGCGACGTTGTTCTTGCATCCAATTTTACAGCGAACCCACGTGGCGTCGCCGACGGCATGGCAGCGGACGTTCGTCGGCGACTCGATGGCCAGGACGGAGGGCGTGGAGGGGAGCGCGTGCATTATATTCGGACAGACAGTCCTCATCTGCTCCGAGAAGGAGATGGCGGAGTCCACGGGGAGGACATTACATTCGCATGGTATACCAGTGAAAGCGGCCCATCGCACCGAAGATCTCGGATTGGATGCCAGCGCGGGCAGGAAGCGAGTGGTGCGCACCATCGGGGAACGCGCCCAGATGGCCAAGGGTGGTTCTCGAATATCAAGCGGCCGCGGAGAACGGCAGCGCTCAACTGTGAGGCCAAGATCCTCTGGACCGCCGGGGCCCTACCGCAGGCGTGCTGCGGGCGTCGAGCGTCCAGCCTGGCCCCCTCGCGTTTGCGTTTTCTTGTCGTTGAGGAGGTCAGGTCGCGGCGGGTGCTCGGGGCGCGAAGTGCCTCGCCGCGTCCTTCGCCATCGAGATGTGGGACAAATAGCCATGCATAGAAAGCAGGAAGCGCGTCGCCATGGAGTGGCTCGCCTCCTGGCAGACGAGCCCCGACGTCCACCGGCGGGCCGCGCTCGAGCGGCCGAGGATTCAGCGCCAGCTCGAGATGGCAGGCGCCCGCAGATGGGCGCGCGTCAAGGGGCCGATCGCGACGGTCTTAGCCGCCCTCAGGGACATCAGATGGAGACCGTCGGCCCCGGCAGAGTTGGAGCGACTCTTCCAGATGGCCAGCTGCAAGCCTGGCCCGGCCCCATCCCGCCCTGCCCCGGCGGCGCCCGGGATTGGTCAGCGACGCGCGCAAGCAGCGCTGGCGACATGCAGCAGCGCCCCCCGATGGTGACGGCGTCCAAGAGGGAGCAGACGCACGGCGCATTGGGCAATCGCAGAAACGCTATCAAGACGAAGGAGCGGCCGACCTGGCAGCTCCGAACATGGCAGTGGAGGCGGGCGAACAGTGGGCCCGCGAAAGGCCCCCGCGGGCGGGCAGTCGGGCGGGCCCCCTCGCCTGCCGCCGCCGCAGGAAGGCCGGCGAGACCCTCGCCCACCGCGCCTGGGAGTCGAGGAGAACAAGGCCCAGGAGGACTTCGAGAAGACAGAGGGCCTCGTCCGCTCGGCCCGCACGTAGCGCGAGGCGCCGCGGGCTTCTGGTCGAGGGGCGCCCCGCCAGGGCACGCGGCGACGCCGTCTTCTGATGTGGCGACGGTCGGCGCCAGGCGCATCGAGTGCTTCGGCTTCGCCCGCCGCGCCGCCAGCCGCGGGGTGTTTCATTTTCGGGGGCGGCTCGGGGGGCAAACGCTGCTCGGGCGACCCGAGAAGCAGTTGCGGGCCTCGCGGAAATCGATGGGGGGGGGCGGGGGCCGGGCTGTCGCGGAGGCGCTCGGGCCCCCCCTCCATGGAAACAACCAGATTGTTCCCCGAGCTGAGGTCCTTGCCTTCTGACTTGCTCTGGAACCCCTGGGCCCCGAGATAGAGCTTACCTCCGTTGCCAGCCATTGGGTTATATCGCCCAGAGCTGGCGCCGGAGAACCACTGGGCCCGACCCCTTTGGAGTCAACGAGGACCAGGGCCCTCGCTGCTTTTCCAAATCTGCGCTTGGAATCTCTCCAGGTCCAGCGGTTCTCCTCCCACCAGGAGGAGGCCCCCGAGCCGCGAGTCACTCGCGAGAAGCTCCGCTTCGCCGCTGTCAGCGCCCGCGCTGATGTCTGGGCGGGGGCTGGGGGGGGCGGCGGAGTTGGCCTGGGGCGGCGTGGTGGGGGGGTCCAGACACCCAGACGCTGACGGAGTTGACGCCGCTGCCTCGCTCGTCCGCCGCATGGCCAGAAGAGCGCTCGCAGCGGCGGCAGAAGCAGAGGAGATAGCCAGTTCTGCAAGGGACGAGGGAGAGGAACGACCCCCCCAGGATCTCCAGGCTGGCGGCAGCAGCTTCGCTTTCTGATTACGTGCTCGAGGCACGTGGTCGAAAGTTTCTCTAGTGCGCGCTGTTCGAGAGTGTCATCTTCCGATGCAAGGCTCGAGCTTGCCGCTGCGCCATGCCAGGGCCCCCAGCGACACCTCAGACTGGGGGAAGATGGGCTGGTGGGGAGAGTGCGCCTGCCGCCAAAGGGCGCGGTCTGTGCCAGCGTTTTCATCCCTCCCATCGAATTCCGTCCAACGGTTTCTGCACATGCGCAGCGCATGCGGACTATGCGCCACCGTGGACCCAACAAATTTAAGATTTGAATGTGCGGGTAGATCCCCCACGAGTTCGGATACCTTCTCGAGGATCAGTGGAGGTGCGTTTCCTCGGCGCGAAGGGCCCCCGAACGGTATCCGAGAGGCCACGCCTGCTCGAGAAGAAGCCCAGTGCCGCGCTGTGTTCGAGCTGCAGCGCCCGATGCAAAACCCAGGGTCCGGTCCTAGCCAGGCAGCTGGGCCTCTGGGGGCCCAGAGAGAGCGGAGGTTGGGCTCGCGGCTCTCCCAGGCCTGGCCAGGACCAGGAGGACCACCCGCCTTCGGGGACGGGTCCCCGAACCAGGACCGTGTAGGTTCCCCCAGCGCACAGTACCCATTGATCAGAGAGTCCTCCTCCTCCTCGTCCTCCTCCTCCCCCTCCTCCTCCTCCTCCTCGTCCTCCTCCTCCTCATCATCATCACCATCATCATCATCACCATCATCATCATCATCATGGTCATCATCATCATCACCACCACAACCATCATCATCATCATCATCATCATCATCATCATCATCATCATCATCATCATCATCATCATCATCATCATCATCATCATCATCATCATCATCATCATCATCATCATCATCATCATCATCATCATCATCATCATCATCATCATCTGCTCCTGAGCGCCAGACCCGCGCTCCTGTTGCTCGTTTCTTCTCCTCCTCCTCCTCCTCCTCCGCCGCCTCCTCCTCCTCCTCTTCCTCCTTTTCCTCTTCCTCCTCCCCCCATCCCTCCTCATCCTCCCGTCCTCGTCAGCCCCCCCCCCCCCCGCGCCCACCTCCCAGACCTCCTCGACGCGCCGAGGCGCCCCGGACTAGACGCGCTTCGGCGCGCGCTCCGCGCAAACCGAAGCACGCTCGCTACCTCTTTCCAGCCGGCGAGCGCCGCGCGCGCGATGGGGCCGCCGCGCCGCTGCGCCGGGCGGGCAATGCGAGCATTGCCCGAGCCCAGGCCTTCCAGGTGGAGCCAGAGCAGGAGGGGGAGGGGGAGGGGGAGGAGGAAGAGGGGAAGGGGGAGGGGGAGGGGGAGGAGGAAGAGGGGAAGGGGGAGGGGGAGGGGAGGAGGAGGAGGAGGAGGAGGAGGAGGAGGAGGAGGAGGAGGAGGAGGAGGAGGAGGAGGAGGAGGAGGAGGAGGAGGTGGGGCCCCCAGATCTCCGACGGCCAGGCCTCTTCAAACCGGGCGTTTTTCTCCGCGACTTTAGCCTCCCACAGCCCGTCGGTGGGCCCCAGGACCACCGACAAGGGATCTGGGGCGCAAAACTCGGAAACTGGAACATATAGAGTACCAGTGACGGGCTGTTTTTCAATCCTTGGACTCTTTGAGGGTCGGGGACGACGCTGGCGTGGTGTGGTGTATACTTGTTTCCCCGATGTCCCGGGGAAACAACGAAACATATATACACCTTGGTCCCGTATACACCGCAGGGCCGGAAAACGAACGCGTCGGTGTATAGAGCTCGATTCCCTAAAAACTACCCTCGAGGAAGGGCTCCCGAGTGTTTGGGCCGCGGGTTGATGATTGGGACCATAGAAATATCGGATGATGCCTTGGACGGAGGGTCGCGCTGCAGCGCCGAGGCATCCTCGGCGATGCGGCGTGATGCGAGGCCTGTTCTTGCCCATCCCCGTCGCCGATGAGTCAGCGGTGCGGCGCGACCCTCCGACCCCATCGGATCCGGCAACATGTGGGAGGCCTCTACCGAGGCAGCCCTGGCCCAACTCTGAGATATGGGCGCCGCTGTCTTCTCACACCTGGCATTGAGTCGGGCATGATGTCCCTCTACAGGAGGAGAGTTCAAAAGTAGTCCAAAGAATCGTATGAGGACGACTTTTCGACTATACACCGATCTGTTCGATCATTTTTTATTTGTCCTTCAAAATCCGCCTGTAGGAGGACATGCCCGACCTAACACCTGGCGTTTGCGACCGCTTTCGGGCACCCGGGGCACTCGCAGATCGTTCCGGCTCGAGGGATGCCGCACCAGGGTGAGG
>CAUYUJ010017638.1:425701-470701 GCA_963575745.1 Prorocentrum cordatum | reverse complement strand
GATCCCTGCTTCCAGCAGAATCCATACGTATTGTTGATGTGTCTCCATTCGGAAGCGAACTAACTAGTACATGCGCCGTTTCCAGCCTACAGTCGCAGGCGGAGCAGTGCGCGACGCGCCGCGAGGGGGGGGTGCCATCCGACGCGACCCTCAGGGAAAAAACACACCCTCAGTGGCCAGCCGCTCTGGCAGCGTGTGCTTGGGAGGGTTGGGGCGCCAGTCTCTGACGGCGCCGAGTTTCTCGAAGCCCACGGCTTGGTTTACAGCCGCCGGCAAGACTTCCTGGAGCTCACGACCCGGTGGGAGAGCGCTACCTCAACCGCTCTGCCAATGCAGTGGTTCTCATGCCCAGCGCCGACGTCGCGGTCGCGCACCCGGCGGGCAGGTTCGCGCAGGCGCGGGCAGACGAGCAGCGGGCAGACGCATGCTTTTGGATTCGGCTCGCGCATTGCAGCCGCGGCGGGTCGCGCGGGAGAAAGCTTCTTGGGCGCGGGGCGCTTGTCAAGCATGGGGGCAGAGGCCATCGCGGAGATCGTGGAGCGGTTCGTGACAGCGTCGCCAAGCGAGCGATCTGACGCTCGCATGGCCCCGTGCCCTCCGCACGTCCCGAAGGCATGGCACCTGGGCATGGCGCGGATGACGGCCGCAGAGGCGAGGAAACACTCGGCGGCGCGGGCGACGTCTTCGCTGTCGCAGACGCGCTATGTCTTCCTCGAGCAGCCTCCTGGCTGGCAGGAGATCCCGCGGGCGGCTATGTCCTAAGCCGAGCAGGCAGGGGCGAACGAGGCCTGGCGCCAGGCAGAAATTGCCCCGGTGCGCAGCGACGAAGGCTCGAGTAGGGGATCAATTATACAGTTGATTTACCCCACATTTGATTTAGCTCATCGAGTCGCAGAGGAAATGCGTAGAAGTCGGCGAAGCCGAGGGAATGCGTAGTGGTGGCACTTATTTGCTCGCACCATGTTTTTTGTTGTATCTAGAAAAGAACAAGTATGACGTTCGTCGGCTTCTAAGTATTCCCTCGGCGACTCGATTAAGAAACAATTTAGGGGAACGCCAACTCTGCAGTTGGCCCCCTACTCGAAAGGCGAGCAGGACGACGAGGCGAGAATCCACAAGGCCATCGTCGAGTTCATGTGCAAGCAGATGAGGTGGGCGCACAGGGATCTCCACGACGCCCTTTCGGCTGCTGGAGTCGCAGCGCCACCGATTCCGTGGATGCGCAACTGCCGCGCTTCGCTGTACGCGCAATATGGCGACGCCGACGTTGGCTCTTTGCCGCCGCAGTCCTTCGCCTGCCACAAAAAATCAAAATTGCCGGAGATCCTCCGGGTACTTGCGCAAGGAGGTCCAAGCTTGGAGGCCGGATCACCGATTCGAAGCTGGTGTTGGCACAGCGCCTAGCGCACTGGCTCATCCGCGCCATCGACGCCGGGCGGGCGGCGCCAGGCTCTGCCGGCGACGCGGACGAGGGCGCTGCTGAGGAGAATTTTCGACGAGCGCCCACGCGCGCGCAAGGCACCTCTCGTGGAGCACGCGGCGCTTGTTGTGGAGATGCCCGGAAGCGGCGTTTTCACCGCGGAGCAGGCCGTGAGCGCGCTCGGCAGGACAATGGCGACCGAGCCTTGATCAGGACATGTTCGACACTCTTGACGCGGGCACCCAGAGGGAAGAGGAGGGCGCCCTCGCAGGGCGACGGGTGAATCCGCCCGACGTGGACTACCCATGTATCTGCTGGCAGCCGCATGCTCCAGACTCTGTCAGCGCTCCTAGCTGTGGTCTGGGATGCAGGTCGGGGCGCGCAGTCGCTCAGTCGGGCCGACTTCGCGTGCGTGTCCCCTGGCATCTCCTGCTAATGTCAATGGTAATGTTGACGATCGCCATGGACACTGACTCTCAAGCCTTTTTCTGTCCGGACTAGGATGCCGGTCGACCCGTCCACTGTCCCCTGCGCATTCTCCATCGGCTCCTTCTGCCTGCTGGTGCGGTCCGCGCCACCCGCGCCCATCTGCGGCTGCCAGTGCGGTTGTGGGCCCCCTGGCTGGTCCACCGCCCAGCTGCTCGCCGTCGTGGTGGGGCAGCTCGTGACGGGCTGGGGGGCAGCCCGCTGGTGGACGCCGCCTCGGCCGACGGCTCCGCTCGTGGTGGCCGCGGGCCTGGAGACGACCAGGCAGCTGACACTGCCTGCAGGGGCTCGCGGCAGGCGAGGTCGGAGCCTCGCCGCTCGCCTGATGGCAGATGGCCGCTCTGTGGCAGCGGGGCGCCGCTTCTGGGCGCCGTTCGACTCGTCGGAGGGGGTCTGGCACGAACGCCTCGTCCCTCGCCGCGCTTCAGGCGGCCACGTGGTGCTCACGCCGGACGGCGACGCGTACGAGGAGCTACTGGAGGACTACGAGGATGCGCTGCCTAGTGGTGCTGCTGGCGGCATCCCGAACCGCTTCTCTGGGCGCAAGGCACTCCGCTACGCCTTCGGCCCTGGGGACATTGCCGACGCCAGCGCCTTCCGCCGGCGGGCCGAAGCCTACCTGGCTGGCTGGGCTTCCGCACCTCGAGCTGCCGTTGGAGGAGGGCGGGGGCCCGCGCCTATCGCCGACACCGGCGGTGCGCCCGCCTGCGCGGCTGGCGCGCTGGTGCCTGCTGCTGACGTGGACCCCGCTTTCTACGACCCCGGCTCGCTGGCCGCCCACATTGGCATCGTGGGCGGGGAGTGGTTCGTCGGCGAGGACCAGGGCCCCCGCAGGCGCGGCGACGGCATCACCATCCGCGACTCGGGTATCGCCGTCGGCGCCTCGGGCCAGGCCCTGCTGTGCCGTGAGGGTGCGCGGTACCGCCTGTGCCGCGACCCGCCGATGCCGTTGCCAGCTGACGAGGGCGTGGCGGACGCGGCGGAGGACTTTCGCACACTGGCGGTCGAGTACAATGTACTCGGGGAGCGCACCCGCAGCTTCGAGTCAGCGCACCACCTGCTGCGCGAGGAGGTCCTGGACGACGCCTGGCCAATGGAGGGCCCCCGCACTGTGCAGTGGCTCATCGAGGCCTCCGCCAAGAGCGGCATGGGTTCGGTGCCGCGTGACCATTGGTGGAGACAAGCGCTGGGGGCGATATCATCGGGCCCAGGGATCGACGTGCGCCTCTTCCTCTCGGAGTACATCCAGCACGGGCAGCCGTGCGACCAGGTCAACATCTGCATCTTGGCCTGCTGTGAGAGCATGTCCCGCGGCTACCAGCCCCGGGAGGAGCGGTGCCAGGAGCGGATCCGCGCCTCCACGGAGGGCTCGGTGGCGGCGGTGCTCGCGGCCGAGAGGCACCTGGTTCTCGGCGGCGACCGTGGCAAGGGCTACGCGCTCATCTCGCCCGAGTTGGAGCGCTGGGTGGCGAAGCGCATGGAGGAGCAGGCTGCCGTACTCAGGGAGCGCCGCAAGAGCCACGAGGATCGGGCTCTGGCGGCGGCGTCCCTGGGCGGCGGCGGCGGCGGCGGCGGCGCTGGCCAGACGATCGGCGCCGACCACAGTGAGAAGCTCAAGGACAACAAGAAGGGCAAGGACGGCCAGACTGGCACCCCGGGCGCTGGCTCGGGGGGACAGGGCTGACGCCTCCCACCCCCGTGCTACCCTGCAGCGGCCCCGGAGTCCCCCCGGCTGGGCGCCGCTTCTACACCACCAGGGGAGGCGGCTGAGCGCTCGCGCCGCCGCTATGCCGCCAGGTCTTGCGGCAGATCCCAGGGACCTGCCTCCTCTGCCTGAGCCCGCCTCGCCTGCACCGCGTCATGGGGATGCGCTGGGCTCGGAGTGGCTCTCGGCAGGCCTGCGGACCCTCAATGAGATGGGAGGGCGCGGCACTGTTCGGCGGGCTGGAGCAGCCTCTGGCCCCCAGACCGACGCGCTGGAGCGGCTTCGCAGCTCCTACGCCGCCGTGCCCAGCTGCCCGACGGACCTGACCGCCGACTCGGCCACACGCGCCGTGATCGGCTCCGATCCTGGCTATGGATTTGACGACATGGCCAGCGGGAAGTACGCCACCTACCAGCGCGGGAAGGTCTCACTTCCGCGCGCGGCCTCTGGCGCGGTGGAGCTAGCTGCTGCACTGCCGGCGGGGCCCCGCTCTTTGCTGATGGGTGAGTCTGGCACCTTGCTGACGAGGGGCTCCACATCTTCTTCGTCGTTGGCGAAATTGGCTTTTGACCGGAGGCTTGCAAGCAGTCCACGCACCTATGGGAAGTTTTTGGCTGATCTCCTCGAGCGTGACATGCTCGAGGCTGGCACTTCGTTCTCACAGGTGGCGCCCTTCTTCGTTTACAAGAAGGACGGGACCCTCAGGCTGATCTTCGACACCAGGGCCTCGAACAGGGAGTTCGCCGAGCCCGACTACGTCCCCTTGGCAGCGGCGCAGGCCCTCGGCAGCATCGAGCTGCAGGCGGGGGAGCGCCTCTTCGTGGCCCAGGGCGACGTCACGTGCTGCTTCTACCAGTTCTTGCTGCCAGTGCACTTGCGTGAGGCCTTTGGCCTGCCGCCCGTGCCATGGGACGCGCTCCCGCTCGTCGCTCGCCAGCTGGTTGGGGCGCGCCCGCCTGACGGCATGGTGCGCCTGCGCCTCAGAGTGGTGCCGATGGGCTGGTCCTGGGCTGTCTACTTCATACAGCATGTCATGATGGAGATTCTTCGCCCCTGCGCCCCGGCGGACCGCTGGCTGGCCCAGTACGTGCCGCGCGAGCCCGTCCGCCCCGGCTCGGGGGCCTCGCTCATCTACATTGACAACTTCGCGGCCATGGGCACGAGCGCCTCGGAGGCGAACACTCGTCTGGAGCGCATGCTGGGCGCCGTGTCGGCCGCTGGAGTGGACGCCTCGCCAGAGCCTGCCGGCGCTCCGCTGCTCGGGTTCGAGCTGGGCTCGACGGGCACCCAGTGGCGGCCGACGGCGAGGAAGTTCTGGAAGGTCGCACTGGCCCTCCGCGCTCTGGGCTGGGGCCGCCAGCGCCGCACGGGGCGGCAGATTGCACGCGCCGTCGGCCATGCCTCTGCCATCATGCTGCTGCGGCCGGAGATGCTGTCCATCTTCTCGGCCGTGTACGTCTTCGCCGACCGCTACTTCGGGCAGCCGGCACGCGTGTGGGCCTCTGTGCGGCGCGAGCTCCGAGCTGCCTGGGCGCTGCTGCCGCTCGCCGTCGCCGACATGAGCCTGCCCTGGTCGCCCGCAGTCGCCTCGGTCGACGCCTCGCTGCACGGCTTCGGCGTCACCGAGAAGGTCTGGCCCCCCGCCGAGGTGGGCCGTGTCGGCCGCGCCTCGGAGCGGGGGCGGTACCGAGGGGCGTTGCGCGCCTCCCGCCGCCCGCGCTGCCTGGTCGAGGGGGAGGAGGCTGAGCCCTCGCTGTGCGACATCGTCGACGCCTCGTCCGAGCAGCTGCGTGCGCTGGGGCTGCGCTCCGCCTTCGAGGAGGTGCCGTCGGCTCTGGCCCGCGGCGATGACTGGGGCGTGGTGGCAGCTCGCCGCTGGAGGCGCAAGGACAAGATCCTGGCGCTCGAGGCGGAGGCAGCCCTGTGGCAGGTTCGGCGGCTGGCTCGCAGCCGCCAGAGCGCTCAGAAGCGGCACTTAGTTTTGTCTGACTCAATGGCCTGGGTCCTCACCTCGTGCAAGGGGCGGAGCTCGTCGTGGCACCTGCTTCGGAGGTGCCGCGAGTTTTGCGCTATGAGCCTGGCCCTCGGAGCACGTGTTTCCTTTCGGTGGATTCCCTCGGAGTGGAACTCGGCGGACGAGCCCAGCAGGAGATATGACCCATCGTCGTCTCATCATGCTCGACACTTTCACACCGCACTTGCTCCGCCAGCTGATCGTACAGGGGACGTCGATCTTGGTCGCCTGCCGCCGCCTCGGCTCGAGGGTGAGTGCGACGACGCGCCCTTCCTGCGGCCGATCGCGCTCGCCGAGGCGCGGCTCCACGGGCCTGCGGGCGCTGCAGGGCTTCGCGAGCAGCTCGCGGCAGGGCGCTCCAAGCGGCGGGCCTTTGCAGGGCCTTTCGCCGCGGGGCTCCCCGGGCCCGAGCCCGCTGTTCTGCGGGGCGCTGGTGCCGACGCAGAGCCAGAGGCCGAGCCGGGCCCCCTTTGCCCCGAGCCGGGTGCTGCGCCCCCTGGTGGCGCCGGAGCCGGAGGGCGGCGAGGCCAGCTGGAGGCCGCGGCTGAGAGGCATCGCCCTGCCGCGCCGACACGCCAGCTGCCTGGCCGCTGCGGCCGTGACGCCGGCGACGCAGGGCAACCACCTGGGGGCCTTGCGCAAGCTGCGGGCGTGGATGCACGTGACCAGGGCCCCCCAGCGCCTTCCCGCGGACAAGTGGGACCTGCCGCTGGAGCAGTACGTGGATCTCCTGCTCGTCCGCGGGCTGCCCGAGGGGGATGTTGCCAGCACGCTGGCTGCAGTGCGCTGGGCGCTGCCCGAGCTGCCGCGCCCGCTGCGCCGGGGCCTGCCACTGGCGACGGCGGCGGTCACTGGCTGGCGCCGGCTCGAGAAGCCGCTGTCGCGCCCGCCAGCCCCTCGGTCGCTGGCCGTGCTGATGGCCCTGCGGCTCTGTGCCGACAGCAAGGCGGACTACGCCCTCTTCCTGCTGCTGACGATCATGTCGTACATGCGGCCGAGCGAGGCGCTCATCCTCCTCGGCCTACAGCTGGTGCCGCCCGTGCTGGGCGAGAAGGGGGCGTGCCGCTTCTGGGCCATCCTGATCCGCGAGAGCGAGCTAGACGTGCTTGGCAAGACCGGCGAGCTCGACACCAGCGTCGTCCTGGACCTGTCGCGGCACCGCCTGCTGGAGCTTGCGCTGCGCCTGCTGAAGGCCAGCCGGGGGGAGCGGATACGGCTCTTCAAGTTCTGCTACACCGGCTTCCTCCTGGTCTGGAACAGCTGTCTCCACAGCCTCGGCCTGGCGCAGCTGAACGTGGCGCCGTACTCCCTCCGACACGGGGGGGCCTCGGAGGACGTGTCCTCCCGGTCGCGGGCCCTCCTCGTCGTCTCGAAGAGGAGCGGCTGGCGCTCGTTCCAGAGCGAGCAGTGCTACAAAAGGCACGCCAGGCTGGGCTTGATGATGTGCCGCATCCCCGTGCAGCCGAGCGAGAACGTGCAACGCCGCGAGCGCGAGCTGGCCCGGCTCTTGCTGTCAGCCTGCGTGCGGCGCGTGCTGATGCTACCATGCTGAAGCACAACGTCTTCGTGGACCTCTTCGCTGGCACTGCGCCGGTGAGCAGGTACTTGCGCAGCAAGGGCTACGCCTGCATCGCCTTCGACAAGCTGCAAGGACCGCAGTTTGACCTCAGCCGTCGTGAAGTCGTGTTCACCATCGCAGGCTGGATGCGTGCGGGCCTGGTGTGGGCGCTGTGGTTTGCGACGCCGTGCGTCGCCACGACTCGAGCCCGCACTGACAGGTCAGGTCGCATGCCGCCGCCGCTGAGGTCATCTGAGCACTACCGTGGCTTGCCTGACTTGTCTGCTCGTCACCGCGCACAAGTGCGCGATGCTAATAGTCTGATCGACGCGGGAGGACGCCTCCAGCAGCTTGCCTGGGATCTTGGCATCTGCTGCGGCGAGGAGAACCCTCAATCCTCCATCCTTTGGTGTTTTCCCTCGCGGTACCGAGCTATCGCTCGCGGCTCCACGGTCGATGTGGATTTTTGTGCTGCTGGAGGTCCCATGCGCAAAAGGACCAAGCTCGTTTTTCAGCATTGTGGCACTGTCGAGGCCCCACACCTGCGATGCCATGGTCGTGGGGGGCTTTGTTCGTTCACTGGCCGTAAACATGTGCACATCCGGGGGAAGATGGGGGTAAATGGCTCTCTGAAGTTGCGGAGCCATACCCTCCTTTAATAGCTAAGTTCATCGGCGATGTTCTCATTCATGTAGTCCATCGCCGTGCTGTGGCCACGCTCAGCCAATTGTGAATTGCCCAGCTCTGCCAGCTTACTTCATATGAATGGCGTGATTACGGGATTTCAGTCTCTGTGCCCGCGCCTGCGCTATTTCAGCGTGTGCGCGGCGTCCCGCATGATAAATCGCCTGCGTCGCACTTCGACTGACAAAAAGTGCTGGCCTGAGAGCGGGTCATGCTAATGTCAATGGTAATGTTGACGATCGCCATGGACACTGACTCTCAAGCCTTTTTCTGTCCGCCCAAGGCCATCCCTCGCCTCGACACACTTTTTGATGTGGATTTCAGTCTCTGTGCCTGCGCCTGCGCTATTTCAGCGTGTGCGCGGCGTCCCGCATGATAAATCGCCTGCGTCGCACTTCGACTGACAAAAAGTGCTGGCCTGAGAGCGGGTCAAACATTTTCCACGCGGGCCTGGCCGCCGTGGGCCACAGCTTGAGGGCAGATTTGCACCAGTCCAGGCAGCAATCCGACTTCGCTTCGAGGAGTGCAAGCTTGGACCCCGCCCAGAAACTTGATTTGGACGCGCTGAAGGAGTGGGCCGAGAAGCGTTGGGAGTGGTGGAACATGCCTGGGCGCGCTGCGCACTGTCCTCTGCCGGCACTGCGCCTGCTCGTGCTCGGAACGGCAGGTGCCGGCGAAACCCGGGCGGCCAAAGTGGGCATCGCAGAGGTGCGCCTGCTGTCCGGGTCGCACGACAGCGTGCTCACAAGTGCCTTTCACAGGTGTAGCCTCAGCCAATTTTGGAACGGGCTCCAGAACCATCGACTCCGTGTATCATACTAACCGCGCTGACGCGGTGCAAGACTTGACCGTGATCACTTGCGCTGTGAAGCCGTGCTGCTCGCGCTAGAGAACGCGGCTGCGGGAAGGGGGAAGGGACATCTGGGGCCAACTTGCAGCACTGGCGCCGCTCCATAGAGAGCCAGGTTCTACCAGCTCGGGCCATTGTGTTGTTCGGTGCGAGGGCGCGGTGAATCTCGCAAAGCAGAGGATTTCCGCAACGTGCACAAAGCGACGCACTTGTGCGTCGGAGCGCATGTGATGCTGTGGCAGAATCGGTTGTGGGGCGTCGGGGCCGTGCCTCTGGGTCTTATGAATGGAGCTCGGGGGGTCGCGTTTGCGATCCTGCATGCGGCGCCAGGCGAGCAGCGAGTGGGCGGCAGCGCGCTAACACGAACTGGCATTCCTAGTTCGCGGCGGGGCAGCTATCCGCGAGCTCTGGAGTCCTGCCCCCTGCCTGACTTCGTCGCGGTCCACTTCCCGGACTACGCCGGCCCGCCGCGTTTCGCAAATGTGCCCAGGACGTGGGCGCCTGTCCCTCGTGTGGAGGTCGTGCGCAAGAACGCCAAGTCCGACGCCATTCGCGCAGGGGTCCCACTCCGACTGGCTTGGGCTCTCACGATGCACAAATCTCAAGGCATCACCGCGCACGAGGGGTGCGTCGTCTCCTTCGCCAGCGCCTGGTCGTCTTGTGCGAGCAAGTTGGGTCTTGCGTCGGCGGCTCGGACACGCGCGATGTGCTGGGAGCACATGGTTTTCAAGGGACTCCCGCCCATCGAGGACTTCGCGGCTGCGCGCCCCGCCCGAAACTTCGTGGCCAGGTCGGCCTTTGAGGCCAAAGCGGGCACCTTGTTTCTGGTGCACCTGGCGCGGCGGGGCACGGCGCCGGAGGCGCTCGTGCGAGCGGGCGACCCGCGCGCTGGAGAAGAGGGGGCCGTCTGACAGCGAGTTCTCCGACTCGTGGGCAATGCTCGCCATCGGCGGCGCGGCGCCAAGCTCTGATGGCGTTGCGAAGTGCTGCTCGGAGAAGCCCGGTCGCAAAGGCGTCGGGTTGCGGGCCGTCGTGGCCTCGTTCCGCGCTGAGAAGACTGGCAAGACCTTTGAGCGCGAGCCCGAGGGGGTCCCGAGTGAGGCAGGCGACGGGTCGGTGACCAGGCTCTGCTAGTCATCGGCGGCCTCGGCGGCTCGCGGCTCCAAGTGCTCTTCGGCGCAGGTCCCAACTCAGCTTGGCGAGGCTGTCGTGACGCAGCTCGAAGACACGCGGAGTGAAGAGTCTGCAGCGCAGACCATGCAGGGCGTGGGCTTCCAAGCTGATGACATCGCCCTCTTGCTGGAGAGAGCGTCGTTCTCGTTCGGCAAGGCGCTGCTGCTTCTACTGAACGGCGTCGGCGACAAATTCAACAAGCAGGATTACAGGGCCCGCTTTCGACGATACCTGCGTCGGACAGTCAAGTCCATCGACTGCCAGAAGTTGGCAAACTTGTCCGTGCGCGAGCAGCGCACGCAGCGCTCTCAGGGCCGCTGCCAGTTCAGCGTGGAGGCTTGCGATTTCAGCCAGCACGCAGGTCGAACCTCTGCCGCGTGCTTCTGGCTCTGCTTGTCGGCTGGCTTGGCGGAGAGCAGCGTGTGGGTTTTGGCTCAGGCTCTGCCAGGTGATCACCTCGTGAGTTTGTCCTTGGCGAAGGCGCGCGCAAAGGGCGTGCCGGCGTTCGCGAGGGGCCAGAGCCGCCGGCACACCGACATGGGCGCGCGCTTCGATGCGCTGCGGACGTACTTCTGCGGCGGCGCAAACGCGGCCATGACGCGGCCAGATCTCATGGCCAAACTACACCCTGCGTTTGCTTCCCTCGATGTGCGCGGCCCCGCGCGCACCAACAACAATTATTGGAAGTGAGTGCGCAGGCTGTCTTTTTTTGGAATGCGCTGACGAGCTTGTTGTCATGGCCGTCGCGCTTGAACTGCGAATATGTATTTGCTGCGTTCAGTATACGCTGGTTTCTGCAGTCTCGCCATGGGCGCCGTCCACATATGGCGCTGCTTCGCTTCTGGGCGGCGCGGGCGACGTTATATATCTTGGCAACAACGATGTCTAGAATGTGTACTTGTCGCCGCGCGACTGAGTGGCACCAAGCTCTGCTAGTGCTCCGGACACGCGTGGCATGGCAATAAGGGGCGCGTTTTTTTTCTCGAGTGCGCAGCCGTTAGAGCTTGCGCCACCTAATTGGGCACGGGCGTTCGGCATAGAAGCGTGCGTACAACCAAGTGGCGCGGGCATCGCGCCATGGTGCATCAGCATGTTGGAAAATCGTACCACATGGCCATCACCGTCACACCATCCCGCCATCAACACCACCATCACCGCCACCACCACCGGGACCACCCACCATCATAACCAACAGTACCAGATAGGTAGAGAGATAAGTGGGTAAATGAATCCATGGAACGACGTATAGATGGACAAACATTCCGACCTGTGTGTACATACCTGTATGGGTAGATAGGTAATTGGATACGTATATGTTTTAACATGTCGAAACATAGGTACGTCGATCAGTCGGACGTTGGTATTTAGTTGCCCGCGCGCTTTTTGTTGGCGGCAGGAAGGATCCATAGTAACTCTACCGTTCCCCCTTCCCCCCCGAACCTCCTTATCAACCGATCCTCTTATGTCAAACTTCCCCCGCCTTCTGCTACTACTCAAGATCCCACTCTTCTCTCCTCGTCATCAGGCGCAACGGAGGAGGAGGTTGCGGAGGGAGAGGAGGGGGAGGAGGAGGAGGAGGAGGAGGAGGGGGAGGAGGAAGGGGAGGAGGAGGAGGAGGAGGAGGAGGAGGGGAATTGGAAGAGGAGAGGACAGGGAGGGGAGGGAGGAGGAGGAAGAATGAGGAGGAGGAGTAGAGGAGGAGGAAGAGGAGGAGGACGAGGAATTAAAGGAGGAGGAGGAGGAGGAGGACGAGGAGGAGGAGGAGGAGGACGAGGAGGAGGAAGAAGGGGAGGAGGAGGTTGAGCAGGAGGAGAGAGAAGAGGAAGACAAGGGAGGGTCCGTAGCCATTTTGGCTCAGGGCCTTTCCGTGTATCCCCTGCTCCTGGACATTGTCGCTCGGCGAACCCCCACACCCCAGACTCGCGGGGTCCCCAGGGAGGGTGTGAGGGCCTTGGGGGAGCGGGGCTGTTGGCCTACGGGCCATGGCGCGGGATGACGCGATCAATGCGCGTCAGAGTCCTGCTTTTCTGCGGAAGGCCCGTCGAGACTGGGCCCGCCCCTCTGCTGATCGAGTTGCCCGGCGGCTTTCGGACGAGCTGCCGGCAGGAGTGCGATAAATTGTTCAAGTCGGTAGCTGTCCTTTTCGGAGGCCCAGTCTTTGCCGACAGGGATTCGGCCGCCGTGCCCGCACTCGCCGAGCTGTTGCGAGGCGGCCTGCCCGAGCATTCCGAGGTGCTGCGCAGGACCGTCGCGGAGGCCTGGAGTCCAGTGGTCTTTTCCTCCTCCTCCTCCTCCTCCTCCTCCTCCTTCTTCTCCTCTATCTCCTCAATTCCTCCTCCTCCTCCTCCTCCTCCTCCCCCCTCCTCCTCCTCCTCCTCCTCCTCCTCCTCCTCCCCCCTCCTCCTCTTCCTCCTCCTCCTCCTCCTCCCGCGACCGCCTCGGAAAAGGAGCTGCGGGGCCTGCAGGAGCGAGCCAGGCCGCCGACGGGTAGGAGCTCCAAGCGTGCTGCAGTGGTGGGTCCAGAGGTCCGCCCGGCCATGGTGTGCCCTACAGGGCTGTGGAGGACGATCAATGGAGAGGAAGCATGTTGCCAACTAACATGCAGAACAAATGTTTTGAACATTGTCCGGACATTTGTCCGACATGTTAAACACATTTTTAATCCGATCGATGATAGGGCTGTTAGGGTGTCCATTGTCGTGGCATCCACAACTCCAGGGGCCTGTCAGGTCATACCCTGGCCAGGCCCTTCTGTCTAGCGCAGGCGAAAGGGCACGCGGTTGCGCCCGCAGCGCCGGCAGCCCGCGGTGGCCTGCGGGTAAGCAAGACATGCAAATGGGAGCACAGAGCACCACGAGCACAAAGTAAAACAGGGCTAGGATCGGGATAAGTCGATCCAGAGCGTTCCGGAGCGCTCTCAGAGCGTTCCGGAACGCTCTGGAGCGGCCGCGGCGCACAATACATCCTCCAAACCCGCCGATTCTCAGAGATTTCGAGTTATCCCGATCCGATTTTGTCCCGATCTTCGCGTCCTTTTACAAAGGAGACCAAGAGGAGGCAGCGAGGTGAAGGTGCAACATGACACGAACTTGGCCAGGCCCTCCTCCTCCTCCTCCTCCTCCTCGATCCTCGATCCCTCTCCTCCTCCTCCTCCTCGATCCTCCTCCTCCTCCTCCTCCTCGATCCTCCTCCTCGCTCCTCGATCGGCGGGGCCCGCGGCCCAGGTCCCCTCCCGGTTCGCCCCGGCCAGGGTGGGCGGGGCTCGGGCAGGAGGCCCCCTGTCTGCCCACAGACGGCTGCGCGGCGTCGGGCGAGCGGTGCGGGTCGGGGGCGCCTTCGAGGGCACACGAGCAGGGCGGCTTTAATAATCATTGTAAAGAACACTTATTGTAAGGAATTATTATTATATTAACATTTTTTATTACCTAACAGCGAAGACTGATAGGTTTCTAGTTGACTCAAAAGAGCTCACAGATCACTCCACAGGGGGGTCCGGGCGGGTGCCGGACAGGGTGCCGCAGAAGTCGTTTTAAGCCAAAGTCACACACTTCGTGCTCTTCGAGTTCCCAGAATTCCATTCCCGGGCCACATTTTGGATGCCCGAGCCAACTGTAGGCCACTTCCTGGTCTTCGAGTTCCCAGAACTCCATTCCCGGGCCACATTTTGAATGCCCGGAGCCAACTGTAGGCCACTTCGTGGTCTTCGAGTCCCCAGAACTCCACTCCCGGGCCACATTTTGTATGCCCGGAGCCCACTGTAGGCCACTTCGTGTTCTTCGAGTTCCCAGAACTCCATTCCCGGGCCACATTTTGAATGCCCGGAGCCAACTGTAGGCCACTTCGTGCTCTTCGATTCCCCAGAACTCCATTCCCGGGCCACATTTTGGATGCCTGGAGCCAACTGTAGGCCACTTCGTGCTCTTCAAGTTCCCAGAACTCCATTCCTGGGCATGATTTTGAATGCCCGGAGCAACTGTAGGCCACTTCGTGTTCTTCTAGTTCCCAGAACTCCATTCCTGGGCCACATTTTGAATGCTGAGGCAGGCTGATGCTGCGGCCGAGGCAGGCTGAGGCTGAGGCAGGCTGAGGCTGAGGCCGAGGCTGAAGGCAGACTGAGGCTGAGGCTGAAGCATACTGAGGCTGAGGCTGAGGCAGGCTGAGGCTGAGGCTGAAGCAGGCTGATGCTGAGGCAGGCTGAGGCTGAGGCTGAGGCTGAGGCAGGCTGAGGATGAGGCAGGCTGAGGCTGAGGCCGAGGCTGAAGGCAGACTGAGGCTGAGGCTGAAGCAGGCTGAGGCTTAGGCTGAGGCAGGCTGAGGCTGAGGCAGGCTGAGGCTGAGGCAGGCTGAGGCTGAGGCTGTGACTGCGACTGCCGTTGCCGCTGCGACTGTCATCGCGAATGCGACTACGACTGCGAGAACAGCAGAATTCTACAACTGGATTTTCGTCTGAATCTTAAGGGGAATGCTTTCATATATGCTTCTACACATCGCTGTTAGGTTGCTTTGCCGGGATAATACAAAAAATAAAATTTATCTTGAGATTATCCCTGAGATCCGTGTGACTCATTACCTAACAGCGAAGACTGATAGGTTTCTAATGGGCTAAAAAGAGAGCAGCAGATGACTCCACAGGGGGGTCTGGGCGGGTGCCGGACAGGGTGCCGCAGAAGTCGTTTATGCCAACAGTCACACACTTCGTGCTCTTTGACCTCCCAGAACTCCATTCCCGGGCCACATTCTGAATGCCCGGAGCCAACTGTAGGCCACTTCGTGCTCTTCGAATTCCCAGAACTCCATTCCCGGGCCACATTTTGGATGCCCGGAGCCAACTGTAGGCCACTTCGTGCTCTTCGACTTCCCAGAACTCCATTCCCGGGCCACATTTTGAATGCCCGGAGCCAACTGTAGGCCACTTCGTGCTCTTCGAGTTCTCAGAACTCCATTCCCGGGCCACATTCTGAATGCCCGGAGCCAACTGTAGGCCACTTCGTGCTCTTCGAGTTCCCAGAACTCCATTCCCGGGCCACAATTTGAATGCCCGTAGCCAACTGAGGCTGAGGCAGGCTGCTGCTGAGGCAGGCTGAGGCTGAGGCTGAGGCAGGCTGAGGCTGAGGCAGGCTGAGGCTGAGGATGAGGTTGAGGCTGAGGCTGAGGCTGAGGCAGGCTGAGGCAGACGCTGAGGCAGGCTGATGCTGAGGCAGGCTGAGGCTGAGGCTGAGGCTGATGCAGGCTGAGGCTGAGGCTGAGGCTAAGGTTGAGGCTGAAGGCAGACTGAGGCTGAGGCTGAAGCAGGCTGAGGCTGAGGCTGAGGCAGGCTGAGGCTGAGGCTTAGGCAAGCTGATACTGAGGCAGACTGAGGCTGAGGCTGAGGCAGGCTGAGGCTGAGGCAGGTTGAGGCTGAGGCAGGCTGAGGCTGAGGCTGAGGCTGAGGATGAGGCAGGCTGTGGCAGACGCTGAGGCAGGCTGAGGCTGAGGCTGAGGCAGGCTGTGGCTGAGGCTGAGGCTGAGGCTGAGGCTGAAGCAGGCTGAGGCTGAGGCCGAGGCAGGCTGATGCTGAGGCTGAGGCAGGCTGATGCTGAGGCAGGCTGAGGCTGAGTCTGATGCAGGCTGAGGCTGAGGCAGGCTGAGGCTGAGGCTGAGCTGAGGCTGAGGCTGAGGCTGAGGCTGTGGCTGTGGCTGAGGCTGAGGCTGAGGCAGGCTGAGGCAGACGCTGAGGCAGGCTGAGGCTGAGGCAGGCTGAGGCTGAGGCTGAGGCTGATGCAGGCTGAGGCTGAGGCAGGCTGAGGCTGAGGCCGAGGCTGAAGGCAGACTGAGGCTGATGCTGAAGCAGGCTGAGGCTGAGGCTGAGGCAGGCTGAGGCTGAGGCAGGCTGAGGCTGAGGCTGAGGCAGGCTGAGGCTGAGGCTGAGGCAGGCTGATGCGGAGGCAGGCTGCGGCTGAGGCTGAGGCTGAGGCTGAGGCTGATGCAGGCTGAGGCTGAGGCAGGCTGAGGCTGAGGCCGAGGCTGAAGGCAGGCTGTGGCTGAGGCTGAGTCTGAAGCAAGCTGAGGCTGAGGCTGAGGCAGGCTGAGGCTGAGGCTGAGGCAGGCTGATACTGAGGCAGGCTGAGGCTGAGGCTGTGACTGTGTCTGCCGTTGCCACTGCGACTGTCATCGCGAATGCGACTGCGACTGCGAGAACAGGAGAATTCTACAACTGGATTCTCATCTGGATCTTAAGGGGAATGTTTCCATATATGCTTCTACACATCGCTGTTAGGTTGCTTTGCTGGGATAATCTTTTCCAGAAGGGATCTTGCAAATTGGAGGCCTGGAAATTGGTACCAACACCAGCACAGGGGTTTGCCTCCACAGGGAGATGATGATCTTAGATTTCGGTGTTGGTGGAAATATTTCGGTCACCTTGGAAGCCAGAATGTTACCACCATCACCGAGATCCGTCTTCCCTCGGTGGAGGCACACCGCCGATCTTGGTGTTGGTGTAATCTCTAGGACTGCGATCTTGGTGTCGGTGTCGGGTTCCGGTGCCCCGAGAAAGACACATGAAGGCGTCTGCGCCCAATCCCGTCCGCATCAGCGGGCTTGCAGTCCAAACGCCCCCTCGTAAGATTCTAGATGGGGTTCCGCTTGCGGGGGGGGGCGCCAGGGGTGATCGTTTCCTTCCAATTCTCGGAAGGAGAGGGGGTGGAGCCTGATCTGGGCGATCCTGCCCTGGAAGTAATCAGAATCTGCCTGGTTTGGCCCCTGGCTTGGCTTGGTTTGGCCTGGCTTGACTTGGATTGGCCGCGCGCTCCGCCTGAGACATCCTCAACATTTGCCTGGTTGAGCCCCTAGTGTGGCCTGGTTTGGGTTCGGTTTCGCTTGAAATGTCCTCACAAATTGAATGGACTAGCCGTAGTTTGGCCTGGGTTGAGGCTCGGTTTCGCCTGAGACGTCCTCAACATTTGCAGGATTCCGCCTTGGCTTGGCACAGTGTTTGGCCTGGTGTCGCTGAAGACGTCCTCACAAGTTGCCTGGTTCGGCCAGGCTTCGGCTTGGTTTCGGCCCAGTTTCGCGTGAGACGTCATCAGATATTGCATGTTTTCCCCTCGTTTGGCATGGTGTCGGCTCCGTTTCGTTCGAAAGCTCCTCCCAACTTGCGGTGATGATTCGAGCTGGCATACGGCTCACGAGACATCATCGAATGTCTGCGCGGCTGGGCAACATCCATTCTGGTCGCCATGCGGTCTCAACACACACTGGGATGTGTCACGTTGTCTTCGGCACCGAACGGTGAATTGACACACGTCGTGGTGGGCGTGTGCAAACCGTAAAGAATAGCACAGTGTCATGAATACCCATGGTGGCCCACATGTGACAAGACTGCGCTACAAAATGGAGGGCGGCATGGATGTCGACATTCCCAGCACGCTGTGGATCGGATTGGGCGTGTGCGGCGGCGTTCGGAAACAACAAAATCTTTCCGAGGCTGTAGTCAACTCCACTCGAAACGTGGCCTCGTTAGGGGAGCGGGACAACTGCTCGTCTACTCGACTCGTCACGTGGCAACGCAGGCCGCAGGGGTGTGCTCCCCTTGTAATGGTATACATCGTGACGACGCAGCAACCACAACACACCCAGAAAACACATCAACCCCAGGAACACCCTGCGCCAACCGAGAAATCAGCGCCCACGCTGCAGGCGCAGCTTCCAGTCTGCATCGCTCGCGTTTCCAGGATACGGCCCGACGCTTCCAGGGCTGGCGGGCGTCCCCAGTTTGCCAGCTTGGGCGGGAAGCTTCTCGAGGGTGGAGCTTTTGGCTGCTCCACGCGTCCGCCGTCGACCTGTGCATCGGTGCAGAACGCCGCCGGCGAGGACGGCATGCCGACGGCCCGCTGGCTGGGGCGCGGGCCCTGGAAGACGGCTAGTACACAGAAGTAGAGCCACACTCCTGATCACCTAGGGGCTTGCTACTGCCACGGAGGACTCGGTGCGGCCACCCTGCGCTCCCGGTGGCGCCTCAAGGAGCGCCACGCGCCGGGAGCAGCCTGCCGTAGGGATCGTCACGGCCGTGTGGTCGTCCTCTCCCAGCAGGCCTCCGACCGAGAACGAAGTTCGGCTCAAGTGCTTGACGTAGAAATTCAAATACTTTAGGCCACGCTTCGTCTTTCCATGAACAACCTTCAGCTCAACTTGTTCGAAAGCAAGCCATTCCGATGTCTTCGCAGGAGGTTCCAATACGGTGTAGCGGTATCCTCCGGCTTGCTGGAACTCTGCCCAAGACCCAGTAACATTCAATTCTTGGAAGTACATATCCGCGCACCCACCCAGTCGGCGCGCAAAGGCCTGCACGCGAAGCAGTGCTCTGTCAGCGCGCTGCCCACGAGGAATATTGATCAAGACGTGCTGGCCTGGCTTCATTAAGTCGAACCGCTGACCATGGACGTTCTGAAGGTGGGGATCGCCTTTGCCAGACGGGTCCACCTGTCCGGGCCCACCAGTTCCTCCCGACGGGAGCGGGCCGGCCGTCGGGCTGGGCGTCGGGCTGGCCGTCGGCGAGCCGGCCGCCACGGTCGGGCTGGGCGTCGGGCTGGGCGTCGGGGTGCCCGCAGGGGGGCACACCAGGACCAGCTCGTTGTATGAGTTGTCCGGCTCCCGCACGAAGGTGTTGTAGTAGTCGCAGTGGTCGTGCCGCGGGTCCAGCTGACTGGCTGCGCATTTTTGGAAGAACGTGTCCCTGTTGGAGTCCAGAGTGGCGTATGCAGCATCCCACTCAGACTGGGTGGCGTAGCGCAACCCCCAAGGGCAGAACCAGTCATAAGTAGACAGGGCATTGAGTTCGGAGCACCAAACTACACCAGAGCACGGAGAAGCCCAGAGGAAACAGATGCCGTTGACGTTGTAGCAGTACGGCTCCGCAGGATAAGCACCAGTTCCGCCCGCCGTCGGGTCGAACGTCGGGCTGGGCGTCGGGCTGGCCGTCGGCGAGCCGGCCGCCACGGTAGGGCTGGGCGTCGGGCTGGGCGTCGGGGTGCCCGCAGGGGGGCACACCAGGACCAGCTCGTTGTATGAGTTGTCCGGCTCCCGCACGAAGGTGTTGTAGTAGTCGCAGTGGTCGTGCCGCGGGTCCAGCTGACTGGCTGCGCATTTTTGGAAGAACGTGTCCCTGTTGGAGTCCAGAGTGGCGTATGCAGCATCCCACTCAGACTGGGTGGCGTAGCGCAACCCCCAAGGGCAGAACCAGTCATAAGTAGACAGGGCATTGAGTTCGGAGCACCAAACTACACCAGAGCACGGAGAAGCCCAGAGGAAACAGATGCCGTTGACGTTGTAGCAGTACGGCTCCGCAGGATAAGCACCAGTTCCGCCCGCCGTCGGGTCGAACGTCGGGCTGGGCGTCGGGCTGGCCGTCGGCGAGCCGGCCGCCACGGTCGGGCTGGGCGTCGGGCTGGGCGTCGGGGTGCCCGCAGGGGGGCACACCAGGACCAGCTCGTTGTATGAGTTGTCCGGCTCCCGCACGAAGGTGTTTTAGTAGTCGCATTGGTCGTGCCGCGGTCAGGCTGACTGGCTGCGCATTTTTTGAACGAACGTGTCCCTTGTGTAGTCCCAGAGTGCGTAATGCACATCCCACTCAGACTGTGTGGCGTAGCTCAACCACCCCCAAGGACAGAACCAGTTCATAAGTAGACGGGCATTGAGTTCGGGGAAACGGAAGAAAAAAGAAAAAAAACACAAAAAAAAAAAAAAAAGAAAAAACCAGGAAAGCCAAAAAAAAAAAAAAAAAAAAAAAGGAGGAAGAGTCAGCACCAACTACACCAGAGCACGGAGAAGCCCAGAGGAAACAGATGCCGTTGACGTTGTAGCAGTACGGCTCCGCAGGATAAGCACCAGTTCCGCCCGCCGTCGGGTCGAACGTCGGGCTAGGCGTCGGGCTGGCCGTCGGCGAGCCGGCCGCCACGGTCGGGCTGGGCGTCGGGCTGGGCGTCGGGGTGCCCGCAGGGGGGCACACCAGGACCAGCTCGTTGTATGAGTTGTCCGGCTCCCGCACGAAGGTGTTGTAGTAGTCGCAGTGGTCGTGCCGCGGGTCCAGCTGACTGGCTGCGCATTTTTGGAAGAACGTGTCCCTGTTGGAGTCCAGAGTGGCGTATGCAGCATCTCACTCAGACTGGGTGGCGTAGCGCAACCCCCAAGGGCAGAACCAGTCATAAGTAGACAGGGCGTTGAGTTCGGAGCACCAAACTACACCAGAGCACGGAGAAGCCCAGAGGAAACAGATGCCGTTGACGTTGTAGCAATACGGTTCCGCAGGATAAGAAGGGGTGCTCATGTTGGTGATCATGTCGGTGTTCACGCGCAGCTGGACGGAGATCGCAACGGACAAACTTCGTAGATATATCACCACCAACAACGCGGAACAATGCCTCCTGTGGACGAGCATCCCTATATCCAAGTTGAACAAGAAGTGAACGATCCGCCACCGCGTCTCGTGACACGAGTTGCAGTGTCCTCAGGTTCCTTTGAATTCTCTGCGTTGAATATTGCAATACTCTGTTAAGTGCTACCGGCCTGGAGTTCTGGGCGCTTCATGGCAGCCTCCAAGTCGCCCAGAGGATCGCCGTAAGATGTCCAAGATTGGCGACAGACGGCCCAGAAGACCCCCGTTACGCCCCAAGAGAACTCCAAGAGTCCGCCCAAGAGGGACCCAAGAGTCTAAATTCATTGATGCCCGTGCGTACTCGGTTCTCGCTTTTTCGGGCTCAGGGCACTCGAAGACGGCCAGGAGGACCCAACGACCGCCCCAAGACAGCCCCCAAGAGGGCACCAAGACGGCCCAAGATAGCCGAAGACGGCTCAAGATGCCCCCAAGGCGGCCCGAAGAGGGGCCCAAGAGGAGGAACACAACCTGACACTTCGAGCCCTCCGACCCAAGATGACCCCCAAGACCGCCAGCAGGCACCCCAAGAGGCCCACGAGGAGCTCCAGGAGGCCCCCTGAGAGGCCCCCAAGAGGCCCCAAAAAGGTCCCAAGATACCCCCCAAAACTGCTCCCAAGAGACTTCCGAGAGGCCTCCCGAGAGATCCCACCGGGTATCCGAGAGGCCTCCGACCTTCAACCCAGGCGTAGTGGCGGGATGGGCCGAAGACCACGCGATCCGCCGCCCCTGTTGGCTGGCCACATGGCTGCACAGCATGCTGGACGTTGAATGGTTTTCGGTCACTGTTACGGTTCCCACTCGGCGTTCGGCCGATCGCGCTGGCCCTGCGGAAAAGACAGTTCCCCTCTGATTTCCACTCCGCAAGGACCCCTCAACATCCCACATCGTCGGTCTTCCCACGCCGGGCGGCCCCAAGGTGGCCTCCAAGATGGTCCCAAATGCATCCCAGTCGGGCCAAGATGCTCTCACGATTGCCCAAGATGGCCTCAACATCGCCCAAAGCGGCCCAAGAGGCCTCCAATACGGCCTAACAGGCCCTCCAGGAAGTCCTGAAGATGCCACATTCATTATGCTTTTGAAGGATTCGGGCGCTTGCTAATCCTCGGTCTTCTGACGGCCCATGACTGCCCAGGAGGCCACCGAGACGGCCCCGAGAGCGTCCAAGGGGGCCCCGAGATTACCCCGTCACGGCCCAAGAGACCCCCCAAGACGGCCCCGAGTCCTCCAAGACGCCCCAGGTGGTCCCCAGGACGGCCCCGAAGCGCCCCAAGAGGCCCCCCAGGTCGGCCCAGAGAGGCCCCCTCTGACGGCTTCCAGCGGCGTTCGACGGGCCAGAAACACCCTCAGACGGTCAAGGAAGGCCCGAGGCCTCCAAGAGGCTCCCAAGAAGATCCCAGGAGGCCCCAAGAGTGCACCAATAGGCTCCCAAGAGTTGTCCTCCTCCTCCTCCTCCTCCTCCTCCTCCTCCTTTCTCCCCCCTCTGCTCCTCTCCGTCGTGCTCCCCCACGTGTTCCCCGCGAAGTGTTCCTACAACGGCTGAAGGGAATACGTGGTCCGATAGCTTGGCCGAACTATGGCCGCAACGTTCGGCAACGTAGACTCTTCCAGGGCGCAGGGGTTGGCGGCAATGCGCAGCCTTGAACACTATGTGATCGCCTTATCACGTAGGTGTGCAGTACTGCAAATAGCTTGATGCGACTTGTTGGTCTGAAGGGCTTGAGCCAAAGTTGCTATGGTTGAGCGAAGGACGCATTTGGCGACACCCGAGATGTATAACGCAAAGGCCGCTCTGTAGCGCTCTGGGGCGCCCCGAAAGCGCTCCAGAATGTTCTGGTCGGCTGCACGTGTTTGTACGTCGTCTGTCGTGTTCGTGCGCTTGTTTGCAAACTCTTGGAGGTTACCCTGCCTCAGGATGCGTTCCAACAGCTGCGCCTCACCGAGATCGTGCAGGGGGGGGTCCGAATCGTCACGGACGGGGCGGTCGCCCCGAACGCCGAGTGACCCTTCGCCTGGGTGACTTTCGCGCGCGGCTGTCGTGGGGCGCAAGGGGGCGGGGGCACACCCAAGCGCGCAAGCCGCTACTGCCGCACCGCACGCAGCGAACGGCAAACCGCGCTTCAAGGGTCACCTTTGCCTAGGGTATCTCTTGTGCGCAACTGATATGCAAGAGCAGCTAAGATCGCGCTTCGCGCTGCGCGAAGCGCGCATAATTTCGCGCTCTGGCGCGGCCCCTGGGGGGAATACGGGGACGAGGAGGACGACTTCGCTCCCTCGTGGCGGCTCCAAAATTTGATGTGGGGCGACTTCTTCGCATCCTACGCCTTCCTGATGCTCCCCCATATCTCTCACGCCTCTTCTCCTCATCCTTTCCCATCTCCTTCGAGCTTCGAGCTGTGAACCTCTAATTCTCCGAAGAGCTGTGGCCCGCGAACCCTGCCCGCCAGGAAGCGCCGAGAAGAGAGGCGAACAACATCAAGAGGTGACAGAAAAAAAGACGACCGAGCGGTGGACTCGACACCAGGGCAAGGTCAGGGTCATGAGCGGCGAGGATGCCTCAGATGGAAAAAACCTGGGACGCTCTGCCGACACGTGTGCCGGTGCGACGAGCGTGATCCATTCCTGGAGGTTACCTGGGGACACCTTGGGCCAGAGACGCCTTTTTCCCCGCAGCATCGCAGGATCATGATCGTCAGCTAGCCCGCCAACTGCAACTGGAGACCGCTACCGCGCCCTCGCAGCCCTCGCAGCCCTCGCCGCCCTCAGCGCAACGCGCAGGAGGTCTGCCCAACATTATCGTTAGCCCAGCAATCGCAAGCACCGCTTGTCACCATCGTTGTCCCGGCCATCATCAAGAACGGCGACGCCGTGAAGCAGCCTATGAAAGTAAACGCGCAGACCAGAAAAGCGACGCCCACGGCGGCGGCACCTCCTGCCATGGACCCAATCTGTCCATCCGTGCACCTTGCCCTGCGCCGCCTGCGCCGCCTGCTTCCTTTCTGCGTGAGCGCGCCATCCATCCCCTTGGCCAAAGAAGCTTTGCGTAACTGCGCCTCTAAGCGCCTCTCGAGGGAGGCCGGCATCTCCTGCGTTTGGAGCACCTCGACCATCTCTTCACGGCTCACCCAGACGATCTCCGTCCCGGCAGGGATCTCGAAGGCAAGGGTGTGACCCACAGGTGCCTCGCTGTCGAAATCGAAGGCCATGCCCATGAACGTGTTTGGGCTTTGCGCTGAAACTGCGAACGTGTTGATCTCAACCTGGTACGACGCGGAGCTGTTCCCCATGGACTCCACGCGCTCACTGTCATGAGGGCATTGCTCAGTAACATTATCGGTGTCCTCCACGAAGAACATCTTCAGCATCACAGGATTCGCTGTTCTGCGGTATTCCGCTGGTACGTCCATCAACATTGCAGGAGCATCGTTGGTGCCAGCCCCCATGAACGTCACGATTTCTTTCTGGCATGTCGAACGTGCACACAAAAACAAAAAAAAAAAGCATCTGGGTCGGGGGTTCAAAAAAAAAAAATAAAAAAAAAAAAAAAACAAAAAAAAGAAAGAAAAATAAAAAAAATAAAATGAAAAAAAAAAAAAAAAAAAAAAAAAAAAAAATAAAACAAGGGGAAAAAAAAAAACAAAAAAAAAAAAAAAAAAAAAAAAAAAAAAAAAAAAAAAAAAAAAAAAAGAAAAAAGACGAGAAACTGTCTTGATAATGTTCCCGCGATACTCCACTGTGGCCGTCACGTTCAAACCTCCATGCCCCGTGTAATAACAGATGTTGCCATTGGGGCAAGGCAGCAAGCCTCCTTGATAGCTGCATCCATTATTGGCCATCTGACTAGCAAACTTGCGCCACGTTTCGGCCGCACGAGCATGGAGCTCGGTCTCCGACGCGGCGTGTTGGTCCATGAGGTACTGGAGGTCTACCATGCCACTGTGGCTGTCGGCATCTTCCGCTGCACCACCATGACCAGCACGCCTGAGCAGTGCCTCATCTGCGGCATCCTGCAGCGTCAAAGCCTGCAGCTGCTGAAAGAAATTGAGGAAGAAATTAGCAAATAGAACAAGGTGAGAAATCCGCAGCCGCGCCTCGAGGCACGAGTTGCAGTGTCCTCAGGTCCCTCAGGGTTCCCTGCATTGAAAATTGACATGCTATGTAAAGTGCGCACCGTCCGGACTTCTGGGCGCTTCACGGCAGCCCCCGAGTCGCCCAAAGATCGCCGTGAGACGCCCAAGATCGCCGCCAGACGGCCCAGGGAGCCCCATCATGCCCCAAGAGAAAACTCCAAGAGGCCGCCCAAGAAAGACCCAGGAGTCTAAGATCATTGGTTTCCGTACCGTTTCGCCAGACTTAGCGTTGTCGCCTTTTTCTCGGGCTCCCGACGCTCGAAGGCGGCAACGAGGACCCAAAGATCAACCCAAGACGGCCCCCAAGAGGGCACCAAGATAGCCCGACGACGGCACGAGGCCCACAAGGCGGCCCGAGGAGGGGCCCAAAGAGGGGGAACACGAATTGACATTTCGAGCCCCCCGCCCCAATATGTGACCCCCGAGACCGCCAGCGGGCCCCCCAAGAGGTCCCCAGGGAGCCCAAGGAGGCCCCCGAGAGGCCCCCATGAGGCCCAAGAGAGGTCCCAAGACACCCAAAAAAAACTGTTCCCAAGAAACTTCCGAGAGGCCTCCCGAGAGATCCCAACAAGTATCCGGAAGGCCTCCGACATACAACCCAGGCGTGGTGGCGGGATGGGCCGAAGACCACTAGGTCCAGCGTCCCCTGTTGGCTTGCCACAGGGGTGCACGGCGTGCTGAACTTTCAATAGGTGTTGGTCCTTGTTAAGGCTCCCATTAGGTGCTCGGCCGATCGCGCGGTCCCTGCGGAAGAGAGGGTTCCCGTCTGCTTCCCACTCCAGATGGCCCCAAGGTGGCCTCCAAGACAGCCAAGATGGTCTCCAAGACGACTACGATGGCCCCAAGAGAGCCCAAGATGGTCCAAGATGCCTCCAAGACGGGCCGAGATGCCCCCAAGATGGCCTCAATACCCTCCAGGGAGGCCTGAAGATGCCACAGTCATTCATATGTGTGATGCTGTTGAAAGGATTCGGGCGTTTGCTAATATTCGGCCTTCCGACGGCCCAAGACGGTCCCTGAGGCCACCAAGATGGCCCCAAGAGCACCCAAGAGGCCCCCGAGATGGTCCCCCCATGGCCCAAGAGGTCCCAAAGACTGCCCCAAGATCTCCAAGCCGTCCAAGATGGTCTCCAGGACGCTCCTGAAGCGCCCCAAGAGGGCCCCGAGTCGGCCCAGGAACCTAGACGGCTTCCGGCGTCGTCAGACGGGCCAGAAACGCCCTCAGACGGTCAAAGAATCTCCCAAGGAGCCTTCAAAGGCCCCCAAGAGTCCCAAGGAAGCCCCCAAGAGGCATCCAAAAGGACCCCAGGAAGCCCCCAGGAGGCCCCAAGAATACCCAAAGCGACTCCCAAGAGTTTTCCTCCTCCTCCTCCTCCTCTCTTCTCCCTCGCTCTTCTTCGTCGTTCTCCCCCACGTGTTCCCCGAAGTGTTTCCACAACGGCTGGGGGAACAGCAAGTCCGATAGCTTGGCCGAGCTCTGTCCGCAACGCTCGGCGACATAGACTCTTCCAAGACGCAGGGGGCGACGGCAATTCGCCTTAGGCGTCATCGATAGCCTTGAACATTATGTAATCGCCTTATCACGTAGGTGTGCAGTACTGCAAGTAGGTTGATGCGACTTATGTGGTCTGAAGGGCTTGAGCCAAAGTTGCTATGGTTGAGCGAAGGACGCATTTGGCGACACCCGAGATGTATAACGCCACGGCCGCTCTGTAGCGCTCTGGGGCGCCCCGAAAGCGCTCCAGAATGTGCTGGTCGGCTGCGCGTGTTTGTACGTCTTCTGTCGTGTTCGTACGCTTGTTTGCAAACTCTTGGAGGTTACCCTGCCTCGGGATGCGTTCCAACAGCTGCGCCTCACCGAGATCGTGCAGGAGGGGTCCGAATCGTCACGGGCGGGGCGGTCGCCCCGAACGCCGAGTGACCCTTTGCCTGGGTGGCTTTCGCGCGCGGCTGTCGTGGGGCGCAAGGGGGGGGGGGGGGCGCACACCCAAGCGCGCAAGCCGCTACCGCCGCACCGCACGCAGCGAACGGCAAACCGCGCTTCAACGGTCACTTTTGCCCATGGTATCTCTTGTGCGCAACTGATGTGCAAGAGCAGCTAAGATCGCGCTTCGCGCTGCGCGAAGCGCGCATCACTTCGCGCTCTGGCGCCGCCCCCGGGGGGGGAATACGCGGACAAGGAGGGCGGGGGATATCGTGAATCGCGAGACACGGGTAACTTCGCGCCCTCGTGGCGGCTCCAAAATATGACGTGGGGCGACCTCTCCGCATCCTACGCCTTCCTGATGCTGCCCCATATCTCTCACGCCCCTTCCTCATCCTTCCCCTTCTCTTTCGAGCTTCGAGCCGTGAACCTTTAATTCTCCGAAGAGCTGTGGCCCGCGAACCCTGCCCACCAGGAAGCGCCGAGGAGAGAGGCGAACAACATCAAGAGGTGACAGAAAAAACGACGACCGAACGGCGGACTCGACACCAGGGCAAGGTCAGGGTCATGAGCGGCGAGGATGCCTCAGAGGAACAAAACCTGCGACTCCCTGCCGACACGTGTGCTGGTGCGACGATCGTCGGTCCTTCCTGGAGGTTACCTGTGAGCCACCTTGGGCCGGAGACGCCTTTTTCCCCCAGCACACAAAAGTATTGCAGACAGATCGCAGCTAGCCCGCCACTGCAACTGGAACCGCTACCACCCTGCTCCTCGCAGCCCTCGCCGCCCTCAGCGCAACGCGCAGGAGGTCTGCCCAACATTATCGTTAGCCCAGCAGTCGCAAGCACCGATTGTCACCATCGTTGTCCCGGCCATCATCAAGAACGGCGACGCCGTGAAGCAGCCTATGAAAGTAAACGCGCAGACCAGAAAAGCGACGCCCACGGCGGCGGCAACCTCCTGCCATGGACCAGATCTGTCCATCCGTGCACCTTGCCCCTGCGCCGCTGCGGCCGCCTACTCCTTTCTGCGTGAGCGCGCCATCCATCCCATTGGCCAAAAGAGCTTTTGCGTAACTGCGCCTCTAAGCGCTCTCGGGAGGCCGGCATCTCCTGCGTTTGGAGCACCTCGACCATCTCTTGACGGCTCACCCAGACGATCTCCGTCCCGGCAGGGATCTCGAAGGCAAGGGTGTGACCCACAGGTGCCTCGCTGTCGAAATCGAAGGCCATGCCCATGAACGTGTTTGGGCTTTGCGCTGAAACTGCGAACGTGTTGTTCTCAACCTGGTACGACGCGGAGCTGTTCCCCATGGACTCCACGCGCTCACTGTCATGAGGGCATTGCTCAGTAACATTATCGGTGTCCTCCACGAAGAACGTCTTCAGCATCACAGGATTCGCTGTTCTGCGGTATTCCGCTGGTACGTCCATCAACATTGCAGGAGCATCGTTGGTGCCAGCCCCCATGAGCATCACGATTTCTGGCATGTCGACTGCAGCATCTGGGTCGGGGGTTAAGACTGTCTTGATAATGTTCCCGCGAAACTCCACTGTGGCCGTCACGTTCAAACCTCCATGCCCCGTGTAGTAACAGATGTTGCTATTGGGGCAAGGCAGCAAGCCCCCTTGATAGCTGCATCCATTATTGGCCATCTGACTAGCAAACTTGCGCCACGTATCGGCCGCACGAGCATGGAGCTCGGTCTCCGACGCGGCGTGTTGGTCCATGAGGTACTGGAGGTCTACCATGCCACTGTGGCTGTCGGCATCTTCCGCTGCCCCACCATGACTTGCACGCCTGAGCAGTGCCTCATCTGCGGCATCCTGCAGCGTCAAAAGCCTGCAGCTGCTGAAAGAAATTAGCAAATAGAACAAGGTGAGAAATCCGCAGCCGCGCCTCGAGGCACGAGTTGCAGTGTCCTCAGGTCCCTCAGAGTTCCCTGCATTGAATATTGACATGCTATGTAAAGTGCGCACCGTCCGGACTTCTGGGCGCTTCACGGCAGCCCCCGAGTCGCCCAACGATCGCCTTGAGACGCCCAAGATCGCCGCCAGACGGCCCAGGGAGCCCCATCACGCCCCAAGAGAAAACTCCAAGAGGCCGCCCAAGAAAGACCCAGGAGTCTAAGATCATTGGTTTCCGTATCGTTTCGCCAGACTTAGCGTTGTCGCCTTTTTCTCGGGCTCCCGACGCTCGAAGGCGGCAACGAGGACCCAAAAATCAACCCAAGACGGCCCCCAAGAGGGCACCAAGATAGCCCGACGACGGCACGAGGCCCACAAGGCGGCCCGAGGAGGGGCCCAAAGAGGGGGAACACGAATTGACATTTCGAGCCCCCCGCCCCAAGATGTGACCCCCGAGACCGCCAGCGGGCCCCCCAAGAGGTCCCCAGGGAGCCCAAGGAGGCCCCCGAGAGGCCCCCATGAGGCCCAAGAGAGGTCCCAAGACACCGCAAAAAACTGCTCTCGAAAAGCTTCCGAGAGGCCTCCCGAGAGATCCCAACAAGTATCCGGAAGGCCTCCGACCTACAACCCAGGCGTGGTGGCGGGATGGGCCGAAGACCACTAGATCCAGCGTCCCCTGTTGGCTTGCCACAGGGGTGCACGGCGTGCTGAACTTTCAGTAGGTGCTGGTCCTTGCTAAGGCTCCCATTAGGTGTTCGGCCGATCGCGCATTCCCTGCGGAAGAGAGGGTTCCCGTCGGCTTCCCACTCCGCAAGGACCCATCAAGTTTCCAGATCGTCGGTCTTCCCACGCCAGATGGCCACAAGGTGGCCTCCACGACAGCCAAGATGGTCTCCAAGACGACTACGATGGCCTCAAGAGAGCCCAAGATGGTCCAAGATGCCTCCAAGACGGGACGAGATGCCCCCAAGATGGCCTCAAGACCCTCCGGGGAGGCCTGAAGATGCCACAGTCATTCATATGTGTGATGCTGTTTAAAGGATTCGGGCGTTTGCTAATATTCGGCCTTCCGACGGCCCAAGACGGTCCCTGAGGCCACCCAAATGGCCCCAAGAGCGCCCAAGAGGCCCCCGAGATGGTCCCCCCATGGCCCAATAGGTCCCAAAGACTGCCCCAAGATCTCCCAGCCGTCCAAGATGGTCTCCAGGACGCTCCTGAAGCGCCCCAAGAGGGCCCCGAGTCGGCCCAGAGAGGCCACCTAGACGGCTTCCGGCGTCGTCAGACGGGCCAGAAACGCCCTCAGACGGTCAAAGAATCTCCCAATGAGCCTTCAAAGGCCCCCAAGAGTCCCAAGGAAGCCCCCAAGAGGCATCCAAAAGGACCCCAGGAAGCCCCCAGGAGGCCCCAAGAGTACCCAAAGAGACTCCCAAGAGTTTTCTTCCTCTTCCTCCTCCTCCTCCTCCTCCTCCTCCTCCTCTCTTCTCCCTCGCTCTTCTTCGTCGTTCTCCCCCACGTTCCCCGAAGTGTTTCCACAACGGCTGGGGGAACACGTGGTCCGATAGCTTGGCCGAGCTCTGTCCGCAACGCTCGGCGACATAGACTCTTCCAAGACGCAGGGGGCGGCAGCAATTCGCCGTAGGCGTCATCGATAGCCTTGAACGCCATGGATTAACCTTATCACGTATGTGTGCAGTACTACAAATAGCTCGATGCGACTTGTGTGGTCTGAAGGGCTTGAGCCAAAGTTGCTATGGTTGAGCGAAGGACGCATTTGGCGACACCCGAGATGTGTAGGGCGCCGCGGCCGCTCTGTAGCGCTCTGGGGCGCCCCGAGAGCGCTCCAGAATGTTCTGGTCGGCTGCACGTGTTCACACATCTTCTGTCGTGTTCGTACGCTTTCTTGCAAACTCTTGGAGGTTACCCTGCCTCGGGATGCGTTCCAACAGCTGCGCCTCGCCGAGATCGTCCAGGGGGGGGTCCGAATGGTCACGGGCGGGGCGGTCGCCCCGAACGCCGAGTGACCCTTTGCCTGGGTGGCTTTCGCGCGCGGCTGTCGTGGGGCGCAAGGGGGGGGGGGGGGCGCACACCCAAGCGCGCAAGCCGCTACCGCCGCACCGCACGCAGCGAACGGCAAACCGCGCTTCAACGGTCACTTTTGCCCATGGTATCTCTTGTGCGCAACTGATGTGCAAGAGCAGCTAAGATCGCGCTTCGCGCTGCGCGAAGCGCGCATCACTTCGCGCTCTGGCGCCGCCCCCGGGGGGGGAATACGCGGACAAGGAGGGCGGGGGATATCGTGAATCGCGAGACACGGGTAACTTCGCGCCCTCGTGGCGGCTCCAAAATATGACGTGGGGCGACCTCTCCGCATCCTACGCCTTCCTGATGCTGCCCCATATCTCTCACGCCCCTTCCTCATCCTTCCCCTTCTCTTTCGAGCTTCGAGCCGTGAACCTTTAATTCTCCGAAGAGCTGTGGCCCGCGAACCCTGCCCACCAGGAAGCGCCGAGGAGAGAGGCGAACAACATCAAGAGGTGACAGAAAAAACGACGACCGAGCGGCGGACTCGACACCAGGGCAAGGTCAGGGTCATGAGCGGCGAGGATGCCTCAGAGGAAAAAGACCTGGGACGCCCTGCCGACACGTGTGCTGGTGCGACGAGCGTGATCCATTCCTGGAGGTTACCTGGGGACACCTTGGGCCAGAGACGCCTTTTTCCCAGCAGTATTGCAGGAACATGATCGTCAGCTAGCCCGCCAACTGCAACTGGAGACCGCTACCGCGCCCTCGCAGCCCTCGCCGCCCTCAGCGCAACGCGCAGGAGGTCTGCCCAACATTATCGTTAGCCCAGCAGTCGCAAGCACCGCTTGTCACCATCGTTGTCCCGGCCATCATCAAGAACGGCGACGCCGTGAAGCAGCCTATGAAAGTAAACGCGCAGACCAGAAAAGCGACGCCCACGGCGGCGGCACCTCCTGCCATGGACCCAATCTGTCCATCCGTGCACCTTGCCCTGCGCCGCCTGCGCCGCCTGCTTCCTTTCTGCGTGAGCGCGCCATCCATCCCCTTTGCCAGAGAAGCTTTGCGTAACTGCGCCTCTAAGCGCCTCTCGAGGGAGGCCGGCATCTCCTGCGTTTGGAGCACCTCGACCATCTCTTCACGGCTCACCCAGACGATCTCCGTCCCGGCAGGGATCTCGAAGGCAAGGGTGTGACGCACAGGCGCCTCGCTGTCGAAATCGAAGGCCATGCCCATGAACGTGTTTAGGCTTTGCGCTGAAACTGCGAACGTGTTGTTCTCAACCTGGTACGACGCGGAGCTGTTCCCCATGGACTCCACGCGATCACTGTCATGAGGGCATTGCTCAGTAACATTATCGGTGCCCTCCACGAAAAAAACATCTTCAGCATGACAGGGTTAGCTGTTCTGCGGTATTCCGCTGGCACGTCCATCAACATTGCAGGAGCATCGTTGGTGCCAGCCCCCATGAACGTCACGATTTCTGGCATGTCGACTGCAGCATCTGGGTCGGGGGTTAAGACTGTCTTGATAATGTTCCCGCGATACTCCACTGTGGCCGTCACGTTCAAACCTCCATGCCCCGTGTAGTAACAGATGTTGCCATTGGGGCAAGGCAGCAAGCCCCCTTGATAGCTGCATCCATTATTGGCCATCTGACTAGCAAACTTGCGCCACGTATCGGCCGCACGAGCATGGAGCTCGGTCTCCGACGCGGCGTGTTGGTCCATGAGGTACTGGAGGTCTACCATGCCACTGTGGCTGTCGGCATCTTCCGCTGCACCACCATGACCAGCACGCCTGAGCAGTGCCTCATCTGCGGCATCCTGCAGCGTCAAAGCCTGGAGCTGCTGAAAGAAATTAGCAAATAGAACAAGGTGAGAAATCCGCAGCCGCGCCTCGAGGCACGAGTTGCAGTGTCCTCAGGTCCCTCAGAGTTCCCTGCATTGAATATTGACATGCTATGTAAAGTGCGCACCGTCCGGACTTCTGGGCGCTTCATGGCAGCCCCCAAGTCGCCCAAAGATCGCCGTGAGACGCCCAAGATCGCCGCCAGACGGCCCAGGGAGCCCCATCACGCCCCAAGAGAAAACTCCAAGAGGCCGCCCAAGAAAGACCCAGGAGTCTAAGATCATTGGTTTCCGTACCGTTTCGCCAGACTTATCGTTGTCGCCTTTTTCTCGGGCTCCCGACGCTCGAAGGCGGCAACGAGGACCCAAAGATCAACCCAAGACGGCCCCCAAGAGGGCACCAAGATAGCCCGACGACGGCCCGAGGCCCACAAGGCGGCCCAACGAGGGGCCCAAAGAGGGGGAACACGAATTGACATTTCAGACCGTTTCCCTCGAGATGGCTTTCCGAGACCGCCACGGGCCCCCCCAAAGAGTCCCCAGGGAGCCCACGTAGGCCCCCGAGAGGGCCCAATGATGCCCAAGAAGGTCCCAAGACACCCCAAAACTGCTCTCAAAAGCTTCCGAGTGCCTCCCGAGAGATTCCCAACAAGTATCCGGAGGCCTCCGACCTACAAACCCAGGCGGGGGTGGCGGATGGGCACGAAGCGGGACAGATCCACGTCCCCTGGTTGGCTTTCCACAGGGGTGCACAGCTGTGCTGACTTTCATGTAAAAAAAGGTCTGTTCCTGCTAAGGCTTCCCATCAGGTCTCGGCCGATCGCGCGGTCCCTGCGGAAGAGAGGGTTCCCGTCGGCTTCCCACTCCACAAGGACCCATCAAGTTTCCAGATCGTCGGTCTTCCCACGCCAGATGGCCCCAAGGTGGCCTCCAAGACAGCCAAGATGGTCTCCAAGACGACTACGATGGCCTCGAGAGAGCCCAAGATGGTCCAAAATGCCTCCAAGACGGGACGAAATGCCCCCAAAGATGGCCTCAAGACCCTCCGGGGAGGCCTGAAGATGCCACAGTCATTCATATGTGTGATGCTGTTTAAAGGATTCGGGCGTTTGCTAATATTCGGCCTTCCGACGGCCCAAAACGGTCCCTGAGGCCACCAAGATGGCCCCAAGAGCGCCCAAGAGGCCCCCGAGATGGTCCCCCCATGGCCCAATAGGTCCCAAAGACTGCCCCAAGATCTCCAAGCCGTCCAAGATGGTCTCCAGGACGCTCCTGAAGCGTCCCAAGAGGGCCCCGAGTCGGCCCAGAGAGGCCACCTAGACGGCTTCCGGCGTCGTCAGACGGGCCAGAAACGCCCTCAGACGGTCAAAGAATCTCCCAAGGAGCCTTCAAAGGCCCCCAAGAGTCCCAAGGAAGCCCCCAAGAGGCATCCAAAAGGACCCCAGGAAACCCCCAGGAGGCCCCAAGAGTACCCAAAGAGGCTCCGAAGAGTTTTCCTCCTCCTCCTCCTCCTGGTACCCCTCCTCCTCTCTTCTCCCTCGCTCTTCTTCGTCGTTCTCCCCCACGTTCCCCGAAGTGTTTCCACAACGGCTGGGGGAACACGTGGTCCGATAGCTTGGCCGAGCTCTGTCCGCAACGCTCGGCGACATAGACTCTTCCAAGACGCAGGGGGCGGCAGCAATTCGCCATAGGCGTCATCGATAGCCTTGAACGCCATGGATTAACCTTATCACGTATGTGTGCAGTACTACAAATAGCTCGATGCGACTTGTGTGGTCTGAAGGGCTTGAGCCAAAGTTGCTATGGTTGAGCGAAGGACGCATTTGGCGACACCCGAAATGTGTAGGGCGCCGCGGCCGCTCTGTAGCGCTATGGGGCGCCCCGAAAGCGCTCCAGAATGTTCTGGTCGCTTGCACGTGTTCACACGTCTTCTGTCGTGTTCGTACGCTTTGTTGCAAACTCCTGGAGGTTACCCTGCCTCGGGATGCGTTCCAACAGCTGCGCCTCACCGAGATCGTCCTGGGGGGGGGTCCGAATCGTCACGGGCGGGGCGGTCGCCCCGAACGCCGAGTGACCCTTCGCCTGGGTGGCTTTCGCGCGCGGCTGTCGTGGGGCGCAAGGGGGGGCGCACACCCAAACGCGCAAGCCGCTACCGCCGCACCGCACGCAGCGAACGGCAAACCGCGCTTCAACGGTCACTCATGCCCAGGGTATCTCTTGTGCGCAACTGATGTGCAAGAGCAGCTAAGCTGGCTTGATTTAGGGCGGGGTTTTCGGACTCAACCGACTCAACCTGTTTTTGCATCATCGTCATCATCATCGTCATCATCGTCGTCATGATATTCATCATCGTCCGCGTCATCGCCATCATCATCACCATCTCCTCGTCATCGTCATCATCATAATATCCATCATCATCTCCTCGTCATCGTCATCATCATGTAGTGATGATGCTGATTAAATCAAGACCCGCATGACGATGATGGCGTCGTGAGCATGTTGATGCTGATGATGATGATGATGACGATGATGATGAAGCCGATGATTGCGATGATGATGGCGATGAAGATGATGATTTCGGCCTGCGCGGGCCGTGCTGAGCACTAATCGGAAAGCCCCACAGCCTCCGTGGAAGCGGGCCACCGCATTTCGTCAAGCACCTCCGTGAGGTCGGGCAGCGCCACGGGGGCCCGCGCCAGGTGATCGGCCACGACGTGGTTCACGGCGTTGAAGAACTCCTTCGGGCCAGGCGCGGCGTCGATCCTGCGCGCCCTGAACTCCCGAAAGACGCCGGAGCGGATCATGACGGCGACCTGCAGCCTGCTGTCGTCTACGCGCTGTTGCAGCTCGTGGTGGGTCGCGAAACAGTCCTAGCAGTCCGCGGAGGCGCGGTGGTGCACGTCGTGCTCGAGGGAGGACAGGGTGCCCATGTAGAAGGACCCAGGCTTTTGCTCGAGGGTGACGACCCTTCCGCAGGAGGCTGTGCTCGAGGGTGACGCCCCATCATGTGCTCCCAGGACCCCTGGGATCCTCACTTGCACGGAGCGCGTCCCGAAAATCGTCACGGCCGCGTGCAACAGGGAGCATCTGCCATCTGTGTGCCAACCATCGTCCCGCGCGCCTGGTTGCATGAGCTGGATCGATGCGTACGCGAACGCGTTGTCGGCGAGGTGCTCTGTCATGATGGGCTTTCCGTTCTGCTCGACGATGGCAGGTGGCATGCCGTCGGCTTTGACAGCCTCGCGCATTTTGTCTCCCAGCTGTTGCAGCCACGGGCGCATCTTCTTCCGCAGCGCTCGCGCGAAGGCTGCCGTGTGGGGCGAGGGGGTGATCTGCAAATTCCCGCCCTTGTTGAGGCTGCGGCACTTCGGGGGGCTTTCGTCGCCCACGATGCCTGCGACCTCTGTTTTCAAGCCCTTTGCCGCCTCGTCGCCTCGGACGCATTTGGAGACGGTTGCCCCCGTGTCCAGGCGCTCCTCGGCCAAGTTCTGCCAGCACGGGTCTCTCTGCAAGAAGCGGAGCAAGTCTGGGTCCAGCTCCGCCTCCGCCATCGCGCCCGTGCCGTTTTTTTCCCTGCGCCATGGAGATGCGCACGACGAGCTGGGCGCCAGCCGGCTGCAGGAAGCGACGAGCCCTTAGACGACTGATTGTCGCTCTGGCGCCAGGGTGCCAAAGCAGGCAGCTCTCGGCGCCCTTCAACAAGTCCGGGGGGGCAGTCTGCAAGTTCGTCAACGGGCCAGCGCCCTCGGCCGTCGATTGCCTTCGCTGTTTCAGCCTTTAGCCAATCCTCGCCCGACCGCTTGAACCACTTCTCAACGAAAGGCAGGTTGTCCAGCCGCGGGGCGGGTTCCGGGCCCTCGTAATTGTAGAAGTCTCCCGACCCTGGCTCCTTGCCTGGGATCCCCGAGACCTCCCTGCAGAAAACCACGAAGTCTTTCGGGTGCCCCCCTGGAGGATGCCCGAGCGCGCCGCAAGGCTCTGGAGGTTGGAACAACACCTTGCGCGTGTACAACTCCGCCATCAGGCACCCGATGGACCACATGTCCAGGTCCTCTGGGTAGCGCTGGTTCCCCAAGAAAACGTCTACCGCTCTGTAAGCGGGCGCGCATACTCCGAGGTCATCGCAGGTCGGGCTGTAGCGCAGTTTCTTCTTCAACATGCCGTGGGGATCCGCCATCTCCACGCAGCCGAGGTCGCCGAGCACCACCTGCGGAGAGGGGCGGATGGAGGAGAGGGGAGCGACGGCGACTGAGCTCCCCCAGAAGGGAAGGGCGGGATAGAGGGCACGGCGACGGCATCTCGGGGGAAGAGTGGAACCTCCCATGTTAGAACTCGGTGTGAGACCTAACATGAAGGCTAGTGAGATAAGCTGAGCTCTGACCTCGTCTATGAGGGCGTCGTCGGAGCTCTAACATGCTATGTTAGAGCTCCATGGGAGCTCTAACGCGCTATGTTAGAGCTCCCTCGGAGCTCTCACATGCTATGTTAGAGCTCCCTGGGGGGATCTGACATGCTAGGTTAGAGCTCCATGTGAGCCCTGACAACTCGGGATCTTAGTCGAAGGAACGACGACGATGACGAGGATGACGACGACGACGACGAGGATGACGAGGATGGCGATGATGACGAGGACGACGAGGACGACGACGACGAGGACGAGGAGGACGACGACGAGGACGACGAGGATGACGAGGATGACGAGGACGACGAGGACGACGACGACGAGGACGAGGAGGACGACGACGAGGACGACGAGGACGACGAGGACGGCGAGGACGACGAGGACGACGAGGACGAGGAAGACGAGGAGGAGGAGGACGACGACGACGGCGACGACGACGGCGACGACGACGTCGACGACGAGCGCCTCGAAGGAACTCGGGATCTGCCAGTCGAACTGCAGCTTGCTCTTTGGGCACGGCGCGACGGGATCCCAGTCGCCAAGCTCACGTGATACAAGTGCCTGCTTCTCGAAGCAGCCGCGCGTCTGCGGCGATCCTCGCATCAGGATGTTTGCGGGCTTGATGTCGCAGTGAATGCGGCCCCTGCCGTGCATGTACTGGAGCCCTTCGAGAACGCTGTTCAGGACGTGGCGCATCCCTGTCTGCGTGAAGGAGGACTTCTTGAGGAATTGGCGGGCATCGATCTCGAACAACTCGTACACGAGGCCGATGTGCTCCGTCCATTTCCAATCTATCCTTGGCACTGACTGTTGCAGTTCTCGGTGCGCTTTCTTCGGGGCCGTTGCAGTTCCTGGGCACAGCCTCCTGAAACGGCCCACGTCGAGTAAGCGAACGAGACGCGGGTGCGTGCCCACAACACCGTGGCGCGTGACCTCATCCAGAGCCCCTCCGACGGCATCCGCATTGAACCCCTTCTGCGCATCGCTGGGGTCGCCCCGCAGCATCTTGATCGCAAGGCCAGTCTTGTCGCCCCGTCGCGTGCCCAGGTAGACCTTGCCGAAAGAGCCCTGACCGAGCTCCCCTCCTTTCCACTGCACGTCGTACTCGAGCGGCAGGTCCTCGCACTTGCCATTCTGTTTGTTTTGGTACGCGTGCCCGACCGCGTCGAGCTTCAGTGCAAGTAGATTCACACGACCCTCGCCGTGGGACACCGCTTTCGGACCAGCAGACCCGCGACGAGCAGCTGCCGGTGGCGTAGGTTCCGACGCCCCGTCCGCGGCGGGAACGAGCACCTTCCCCAGCGCGTCCTCTAGGGTTTCTCCTGCGACACCGTGGCCCTCGGCGACAGCTGGCTCATCTTCTGCAGCGTTAGCTGTTCCAGCCCATTTCGCGCACCCTGGCGCCCCCGCAGGCTTGCTCACATAGTCTTTCCAGTTGGCGCCCAGCGCAATCTTGAGGAGCCGCGTGCAGGTGTCATGCGAAACTGGCTTTGGCCACGTCAACACACATTTGTTCTTCGTTACCTTCTCCAGCGTCACTATTGCGGTCGGGGCCCCTTTTGCCACCCTGGCCATGCTATTGCTGCAGGTCTCCCTCAGCTTATTGTTGATCTTGTCGTCGTTCGACCCGTCGCCCTGCAGGTAACAGCCCCACTTATAGAAGAGAACCTTGTTCCTGTCGCGACCGCTGCCGCCCGAGGCAGCCATCGCCGCGGAGGCCCGCTGACGGCAGTGTCGTCCATGCGGGCCCGCTAAGTTTCAGTGAACCGAGACGCCTGCGGGCCCCTCCTCCGTCCTCCTCCTCCCCCTGTGGCCGCTCCTCGGAGCGTTGCTTCCCGCGTCTTCCATGCCCTGCTGCATCCCCATCCTGGCCCGCCCCTACAGAGCGCCGTAAGGATGCAAGGGCCTTGGCGGCATGGTAACTGTTGTTTATCCAGCTCCCCAGCTTCGGAACGGAAAGCGTAGGATGCAACAGGGGTACCCTTTGGAAAGGCAAGCATCCTGACTCTGCGCCTTGCCTGCGCCGCGGGCCAAGTGCGACGGATGGCGACGAAGGGAGGACGGAGGACTATGTTCCTATCTGTACGCAAGGTGCCGTGTACTGCACAGGCCAGAATGTGGCGCGCGTCCCAATACGAGAACGGAGGCGACGCCGCCAGCGCGCCACTGCTGCAACCCAAAATCAAACAAGTGGCAGCTCCACGCACGGGAACAGGAGCGCGCGGGCTGGCTCCTGCGTCGGAGCTGTCGAATTCTGTTGCAGCCTGTGCTCAAGCCTGTGCTCTGTTTCAGCCTGTATTCGGCTTCTTCTTCTTCTTCGAGGCCGAGGAGCCGTCTGAGGACGAGGAGTCTGGGGTCGAGGGCGCGTCGGCGTCGCGCTTCTTACCCTTCTGACCCTTCTTCTTGTCATCCTTCTTGTCCTTCTTCTTATTATCATTATTGTCATTATGCTTGTCCTCCTTCTTGCCCTCCTTCTTGCTGTCGTCCTCCTTCTTCCCATCCTTCGGGTCCTCCTTCGGGCCCTCCTTTGTCAGGCGCAACTGCGCAGAGCGTGCAAGCAGGTCCTCGTTCACGAACACCATGGTGCTGCTCCCGAGCATGGCCTCGACGGCACGCTCCACGAGAAACGGCTCGAGCACCTTCGCGTGGCGGTCGTCGAAAGTCAAAGCCAACGCACTGCGCCCGCTCTCGACGCAGCCGTGCATGCCTGCGCCGCCCGCAGGCGCGCCGAAGTACACCCACCTGGGCTTCCCCGCCTCGTGGCAGAGCTCCTTGATGAGCTCGATGTCGTTGTCGCGCGGTAACCGCGGCACCTCCGTTCCCGCGGGCTGGCGGTAGAGCTTCCGCTTCTTCGCGGCCGCAGTCACGAGGGCCTTCTCGGGGCGGACGGCTGTTGCAGCTTCGTCGCGCGCCTCGGCGCCACAATCAGCGCCCTCGTCCTCATGGAGAGGGTGGCAGTACCCCAGCTTCTCTCGCTCGTCGGCCTCCACCTCGGTGACGCACTGGCCGACCATGCTGGCCAAGCTGGTCTCCCGAACCTGCTTGGGCACGAGGGCGTGGCTCTTCTGCGGCAGGGCAGGCACGTTCCTCATCACTGCGTTGAAGAGGGGGCTGCCCGCGCCCACGAACTGCCTGCTATTGGCAATGTGCTTCGGCTTCCTCCCCTTGTATCAGAGCATCATGACCTCGTGCGAGCGCGAGTTCGCCAGGCCTCGCTGCCTCTGGAAGTGGCCGCACTGCTGCATCTGCTTCGTGTCGTAGGCGAGGTGGTATGTGACCGTGCGGCGGGGATCTTCTGGATCTTCGGGAGGTTCGACTGCGCGCGGCCCGTCGGCACCCACAGCACGTCCCGTCCACCGACCATCAGCGGTTCCAAGGACTTCAGGTAGCGTGTGAAATCCTGCTCGTCCAGCGCGGGCTCACGGCGCGTGAGGCCGCGCCCCTCGAAGACGCAGCACAACTTCGCATTCTTGACATCGTAGAAGCCCATCACTGATGCATTATCTGTGAGGTTCTGGTATAGGCGTGTTTTAGTAACCGAAGCGTTGATATCCATGGCGCTGCCCTCCGCCGTGATCATGGATACCCGCGTATCCAGCACGGTAGAGCACTGCTGCTCGCACAGCGCCTTGAAGTTATTCACGTCGCTCGGGGAGACGTCGATCTTCTTCTTGTCATCGGAGGCCGCCTCCGCTGTTCCAGCACCGCCCGTTGTTGCAGCACCGACCGTGTCGCTGTCTGCAGGCTTTTCCTCTGACGGTTCCTGGGGGTTTCCCGCGAGGGAGTCGTGCGCAATCTTGAACTTCTCGAAGAACCTCTTGTTCACTCGCACGCTCCTGTGGAACTTGTCCATGTTGTAGCGCTCGGCGCACGGCTGGGTGAGGGCGCCAGAGATCTCATGCCTGTAGAATTCCTTGCCTATTTCGGGGAAGCGTCTCATCGCCAGGCGCAGCGCGTCGGTCGGCAGTGACTGCACCCAGGTCGGGCCCTTGTCAGGCCCCTCAGTCTTCTCGAAAAACTTGAGCGGCGAGTCGAGGTATTGCCTCGCCATGGCCATGACTTTTGTCTCGGCGGCGTTCTCCTGTGCGTCTGGTGTTTCAGTGCTGTCGCAGCCAGTGCTCCATTTGAACAAGTCTGGGCACTGTTTCAGAAAGTTCGCCACGTACTTCTTCGCCCACAAGATCTCGACCACTACCTGGCCGATGGTGGAGGCGCTGTACGGGTCCTTCACGCTCTTCCGCCACATTCGCGCGTGTAGGCTTTCCAAGACGTGCCCCAGCAAGGTAGCGTCCGTCTTCGTGGTGATCATCCCAAGCTGCGTGGGCTTGTCCAGCAGATTGTCTCGCCCCCAACGGTTCACGGCGGCATCCAAACGCAGCAATGCCCCTGGGCACTTTTCGAGAGCGAGCCAGTTGATCATGTGCGTCTTGACGGTCCTCAGGCTGGGGCAGTGCATAAGTCCCCAGTGTATGTTTTTCTCCAACCACGCCTGCGCCTTCTCTGCCGAGGGGTTCCCGCCACCTGGCCCGCCGCTCTTCAAGATTTCCGCCGCACGCGCTTCGATGCGCATGAGGTTCTGGTTCTCGATACCGAGGAAATCGCGCAGGCGCTCGTGGCGGGCTCACTGGTTGACAGACCACTTGAACTTGTTCTCCTCGATTTCCTCAGCCGCGCGCCCCGGGATCAGCACGAAATCGAAGGGCCAATCCAGAATCAAGTCCTCCACCGCTTGTACGGCCTGCCTGTTGCCTTGCTCTTTCGCCCAGTGGTAGGCCAACCAGACAGCGTTGACCACGACGTCACTGCCCAAACGCTTGAACTTGCCGATCTCGGGCACAGCGGTCTGGTTCACGTTGGTGATCATGATGGGGATCTCGAACCCTTTCTCAACCTGCTTCGGGATGTTCCAAGGCCTGCCACCCTTGACCTGGCTTAGCGTCTCCACGATGCGCCGCTGTGGGTTACCCTGGGCTGTGCACTCGACGTCGCCAGCGCCCTCAAGAGAGTCGTTCGCTGTTTCAGCCGCGTCGTCCGTCGGCACGTTCGACATGAACATGTCCGCAGCCACGTTCTCCATCTTGCCCACCGTGATATTCTCCCCCAGGAAACTGTTGTCGATGGGCGCCGTATACGCCAGGTTCAGATAGGCATTCCTGCGCTCGCTCTTCTCGTTACACCCTTCGATGATCCTGGCGAGCTTCTCCTGCAATGGAGTTATTTCCTTGCTGTCCTTCTTCAAGATCTTCTTCGACTGGTCCTCCTGCGACTTGTCTGGCTTCTCCCTCTTCGGCTTCTCGGCCCTCTCGGCGACGCGCTTCGGAATGGTCTTGAGAAGCCGCTTGAAGTCAGTCTCGATGAGGGGGAAAACCTTGTCGGCCCAGAAGTCCTTGAACGGCTGCGCCGCGAAGCCGCTCATCGCACTCAGGCGGGCTGGTTCAGCTGCGGGCTGGCCGTTCCACCTCGCGCGCCTGTTGCAGGTCGGGCTGGAGCCGCGGTGGGAATGGAATTGGGCAATGATGGAAGAACAAGGGCCGTTGTAGCCGATGGAACGTCCAGAGGGCGGATAGGAAGCAAAGCGAAAATAGCCGCAACCAATTCTAGACGAACTCACGGATGTCGGAAGTCGCCCATTCCCTCGAAGCAGTGCGAAGATTAACGCATTTTCAACGAGCGAGGGCGCCAAGAGCCTGTCGAGTTCTCCCCAGATGGCCTACCAGCTCTTGATGGGTGGGCCCAGAGATTTTGCAAGACCCCAACGGCACCAAGAAATTCTAACTACCCTAAGGGCCTCAAGGGGAGATCCCAGAAATTCTATCTCCCCACAAGGCCTCGAGAGAGATTGCCAAAAATTCCTCGCCCCTCAGGGCGTCAAAAGGAGATCCCAATCTTCAACACACTCATTACCTAACAGCGAAGACTGATAGGCTTCTAGTGGTCTCAAAATTATGCTAACGGAGTTCCCCACATAAAGAGATTAACGGTTTCGTGGGACCCATTTTCTTGATGCCCTCCTCGCGACGCAGGAGGGGTGGGAGGGGCACGAAACCATGTAATTAGTATGGTATTCCGATACCCTCCTCGCTCAGGCGGGGCCTCCCTGGAGGGGTGGGAGGGGCACGAAACCATGTAAATAGTATGGTATTCCGATACCCTCCTCGCTCAGGCGGGGCCTCCCTGGAGGGGTGGGAGGGGCACGAAACCATGTAAATATTATGGTATTCCGATACCCTCCTCGCTCAGGCGGGGCCTCCCTGGAGGGGTGGGAGGGGCACGAAACCATGTACATAGTATGGTATTCCGATACCCTCCTCGCTCAGGCGGGGCCTCCCTGGAGGGGTGGGAGGGGCACGAAACCATGTAAATAGTATGGTATTCCGATACCCTCCTCGCTCAGGCGGGGCCTCCCTGGAGGGGGGGGAGGGGCACGAAACCATGTAAATAGTATGGTATTCCGATACCCTCCTCGCTCAGGCGGGGCCTCCCTGGAGGGTGGGAGGGCATGGTATGGTAGGTATGCTATGGTACGGTGGTCGCTCATGGTATGGTATGGTTACCGGTATATGGTACGTATGGTTGTGGTATGGTATGGTATGGTATGTATGGTTATGGTGTGTGTGGTAGGAACTATGGTATGGTATGGTGTGTGTGGTAGGAATAATATTGTGCTGTATGGAAGATGGAGCGGGAGGTGGGTGGGAAGGAGAGGGTGTTCTGGGAAAACAAGAACCCCACTCAGGATGTGGGGAAAAAAGCAACAAATGACTTCACAGGGGCCACATGGGGGTCCGGGCGGACCGGGGCGGCTACAGTCGAAGCCCCAAATCCTCGCAAAAAATCGCTCTTGGCGCTGCTAGAACTCCATTCCCGGGCTACATTTTGAATGCACGGAGCCAACTGTAGGCCACTTCGTGCTCTTCGAGTTCCCAGAACTCCATTCCCGGGCCACATTTTGAATGCCCGGAGCCAGCTGTAGGCCACTTCGTGTTTTTCGAGTTCCCAGAGATCCATTCCCGGGCCACATTTTGAATGCCCGAGGCCACATGCAGGTCATTTCGTGCTTTTTCGAGTTCCCAGAACCAATTCCGGGCCACATGTTGACGCCGGGCCAACTGTAGGCCACTTTGTGTCTTCGAGTTCCCAGAACTCCATTCTTTTTTTTTTTCTTCCGAGTGCGACATTATTGAAATGCCCGCGAGCGCCAACGTAGGCCACTTCGTGCTCTTCGAGTTCCCAGAACTCCATTTCCGGGCCACATTTCTGGAATGCCGGAGGCCAAAACTGAGGCTGAGGCAGGCTGTGCTGAGGCACGCTGAGGCTGAGGCTGAGGCAGGCTGAGCTGAGGCAGGCTGAGCTGAGGCTGAGGTTGAGCTGAGGTGAGGCTGAGGCAAGCTGGGCGAAGACGCGGATGGGAGGATGATGCGAGGGAGGTGGGTGAGGCTGAGGCGATAGGCTGAGGCAGGCTGAGGCCGAGGCCGAGGCTGAAGGCAGACTGAGGCTGAGGCTGAAGCAGGCTGAGGCTGAGGGCAGGCTGAGGCTGAGGCTGAGGCTGAGGCTGAGGCAGGCTGATGCTGAGGCAGGCTGAGGCTGAGGCTGAGGCTGATGCAGGCTGAGGCTGAGGCAGGCTGAGGCTGAGGCCGAGGCCGACGGCAGACTGAGGCTGAGGCTGAAGCAGGCTGAGGCTGAGGCAGAGGCAGGCTGAGGATGAGGCTGAGGCAGGCTGATGCTGAGGCAGACTGAGGCTGAGGCTGAGGCTCATGCAGGCTGAGGCTGAGGCAGGCGGAGGCTGAGGCTGATGCAGGCTGAGGCTGGGCTGAGGCTGAGAATGAGGCTGAGGCTGAGGCTGAGGCTGAGGCTGAGGCTGAGGCTGGGCTGTGGCGAGGCTGAGGAGGCGAGGCAGACGCGGAGGCAGGATGGATGCTGAGGCAGGCTAGCTCCTGAGGTGAGGCCGAGGCAGGTGAGGCTGAGGACTGGCTAAGGTGAGGGGATAGTGAAGGAGGGAATAGGATGATCGGCGAAGAGGCGAGGATGAGACCGAGGCAGGCTGATGCTGAGGCTGAGGCCAGGCTGTGGCCTGCAGGATGAGGATGAGATGATGTTCTTTTTTTCCTCCTTTTCTTTCCTTCCTTTTTTTCCCTTTTTTTTTCTTCCTTTTTTTATTTTTTTTTTTTTTTTCTTTTTCTTAAGGCAGGCTGCAGGCTGAAGGCTGAGGCTGAGGCAGGCTGAGGCTGAGGCTGAGGCAGGCTGATGCTGAGGCAGGATGAGGCTGAGGCAGGCTGAGGCTGAGGCTGCGGCTGATGCAGGCTGAGGCTGAGGCAGGCTGAGGCGGAGGCCGAGGCTGAAGGCAGACTGAGGCTGAGGCTGAAGCAGGCTGAGGCTGAGGCTGAGGCAGGCTGAGGCTGAGGCTGAGGCAGGCTGATCCTGAGGCAGGCTGAGGCTGAGGCTGTGACTGTACCCTTTCTCTTACCGTTGC
>CAUYUJ010017638.1:390701-423201 GCA_963575745.1 Prorocentrum cordatum | reverse complement strand
ACATCATCCGTGACGAATCCGCCACCGTGCCTTGGCACGGGTTTCTTGGCGCCGCGGACCGTCGTGACGCGACATAACCCTGTCACGAAATCCTCCCCAGATCGGCGTCCAACGTCGGAAAATGACAAAACCACGCGGACCACTGAGAGAGTTTCCGTTGCGCCTCTCGCGGTACATCTACTGAACGCCCCCTCGGCCAGCCAGACGACGGGCATGTCAGCCCTTCGGAGCCTCGACTCTCACTATCGGCCCCTGGACCCCGAGAATGGCCCAACAGGCTCACAAAAATACCACAAGACGGCGCACGTGTGCCCCAGGACAACACACCCATGAAGGCCGCATGACACCCTCAACCGGCCTGAGAAGACCCACCGAGACCCCCTTTTCTGGGTCGGCGGCAGAGGCGGCAGCCTTTAGATTTCCGGTTCCTCGTCCCCGTCATGGGCGCCGCCTTGGGGCGTTCTTAGGCAGTTTGGGCGCCTCGTGGGCCGTCTTGGCCCCGTCGTGGGCCGTCTTGGGGCCCTCTTAGGGGCATCCTCGACCGGCTTGGGTGCCTCTTGGGCCGTCTTGGGCGCAGTGGACGCCCAAAAGGCGAACACGCCAAAAATATCAGTTTTCCAAGCGGAAGTCGACGATTCTTGCTTATTGGGCCTCTCTCGGGGTGCCTCTTGGGGCGTCTTCGGAGCCTTCGGGGGCCTTCTTGGCGTCATGGAAGTCGTCTTGAAAGGCGTCTGGAGCCATCGCTGCGGCCTCCTAGGGCCTCCCTGCAGCCTCTTGGGGCCCTGTTGGCCCCGGGTCGCCGAAACCATATAAAAACACAAGGAAAACGACGCCCTGGCCCCACATTTGCAGTCGTGGTCGTGGCCCCCGGCCCTCGGAGCCAGCCCTCGTTATATTCCCCCCCGTGTCTCTGCGATGATCTGCAAGGCTACGCAGTGCCTAGATGCGCCGTGCGCGCTTTATAGTGCGCGACGCCATGCTACGCCATGCTTGGCAACGGTGAACTCAATGACAAACCATGCTACGCAGTGCTATACGTCCGTCTGGACTGCCCCTCACTCTGTCGATGCTGCTTCGTAAACCATCCGTTCCTCAAGCCTCAACCATCACTCCTTCGGTCCCTCGACCCCTCCAAACATCGATACTTCTCCGATCACCGACCCCCGATCAGCATCATAAATGGTCCAAACACCGGCCCGCGTATCATCCAATCATCAGTCCCTCGATCCCCGATCGATCCTCCATCATCCGATCTCGCGATCCTCCATCCTTCGATCATCCATCCCGCTGGCTCCCAAAACCCCACCCTGGATCCCGCCAGACTCCAGCCAGGAGCATGAAGAGACGATCGAGGAGGAAGACGACGACGAGATGGAGGGCGACAGGGAGGGAGATGAGACGATAAGCAGGCGAGCGGGGGGTTCTCATTAGGAAGGCGGGGAGCATGGTCACGAGAAGATGCCGGGCCCCAGTCAGCAGCGTGCAGATGAGGGAGAAGCGTCGGGAGGATGAGCTGGAGGGAAAGGAGAGGGGAGAGCGACCGAGGCGGGAGGCCCTTGGACAGATTCCTTCACAAACTGCTGCTCCTACTCCATCTCCTCCAAAGCACCCCCCTCGTTAACAATATGCTCCTCCTCCCTGTTGCGAAAATAAGTGTGAGAGAGGGGGGACGAGCAGAGTCGACATCGGCTGGAGGGCTGGCCTCCCACAACTTATTGGCCAGCTCGTCCGCGAAGGTCTTGACGTTGACGAACACCAAGACCTTCGGGCAGGGGGGGCATCCCTGGCAAGGGCTGTGGAGGACGATCAATGGAGAGGAAGCATGCTGCCAAATTCGCCAGCCCAACGGGCCACAGGCGTGCTAAGATCTCCGGTAGCTACTTAACAATATTTCTAGTTCGCGCGCGCGCGGGGCGGCCCCTGGGGGGCCGCGGACGAAAATGACCCCGGCTGATCCCCGGCCGGGTCCCGGGCGATCACCAGGGGGGAGGCTCTTTTTCGCCACCTCTCACGAGGATCGTGGCCTCCGAGGGGGGGCTGCAATCGACTCCCCCCCTCCCGCCCCAAGGGACCCCCAAGAGCCCCCCAGGAGGCCCCAGGGGAACCCAATACGCCGCCAGGGAGCCCCAAGACGCTCCCAAGAAGCCCCCAAGAAACCCCCAACACGGCCCCAAGAGGCCCCAAATAGCGTTCCAGTGGTGTTGGGTCCTCGTTTTGAAATGACGGTGCCCCGCGTTCTTCTTTCCTCCTCCTCCCCCCCCTCCCTCCTCTCATCATCATCATCATCATCATCATCATCATCATCATCATCATCATCATCATCATCATCATCATCATCATCATCATCATCATCATCATCATCATCATCATCATCATCATCATTCATCATCATCATCATCATCCATCCATCATCTCATCCTCATCCTCATCCTCATCATCATCATCATCATCATCATCATCATCATCATCATCATCATCATCATCATCATCATCATCATCATCCGCCCCGCCACTCATGTCGGCCCACCCCTCACACGTTTCGTGGCCCTATAGGAGCTCCGCCGAAGGTCCCAGTGACACAGTCTGCACGCGTCCCCATCCACTCATTTCGGCATACCCCTCACGCGTTTCGTGGCCCCATAGGAGCTCTGCCGAAGGTCCCCGTGGCACAGACCGCATGCGTCCCCTCCACTCATTTCGGTACATCCCTCACACGCTTCGTGGCCCCATAGGAGCTCCGCCGAAGGTCCCGATGGCACAGTCCGCATGCGTCCCCGGCGTACATGTTGGCACACCCCTCACACGCTTCGTGGCCCCATAGGAGCTCTGCCGACGGTCCAGTGGCACAGTCCGCATGCGTCGTGTTTCGATTGTTTAAACATCGTTAAAACACATCGTGTTCTAATGCATTTCGGTTTCTGCAAACATGGTGAATCTCAGTGGCGCCGCCCGCGCGCGTGGAATCGCATGGCCAATTTGTTGTGCACCTCGCACGGCACATCCACATGTCTCCCGGATCGCCAAGCGGTCGCAGGTGTCCACGGGACTGACGACGACCGCAACGACAGGGCCAGTCGGCATTTTCGACGTAGCTACGAAACATGTCGCAGAGGCGTCGGCCCACCGAGCGGGCCAAGGGCTCGGGCGAAGGAGCTAGTCGGCGAGGGCGAGAAAGCGGGCGGGCGACCAAACAACGGAGGAGACGGCCGCCTCCAGGTTGCGAGGCCACGGCGACATGGGCAGTCACCGGCGGCGACGAGGCGGCCCCGCGACTGAGCGCGATTAGTCTGCGGCGGCCGTCGTTCCCCGACGCAACGCGCGCGCGGTTGGTCGAGTTTACCGACGCTGCGATCCGCGGGCGGCGCGCGCGCGGCGCGCGGGGGCAACAAGGGCGACGTGAAAAACGATTGGACGCGCAGGAGGTTGCGCGAATGCCTGGGCGAAGAGGCCGCGACTGCATGCGACGGCGGCCACGGCCGCGTGCTGGAAGCGCGCGCGGCGCGCAGCGGCCGTCTGCCGCGCGCTTTCGAGAGCGGGTCGCGAGCGGGAGGCTGCGCCAACCAACCCGCGACAGGACGCGTTCACACAGGGGGGTGCGCATTGCCCATTCGGCGGCGCAAAACGCGCGAACGTCAGGGCGCGGCCGCGCCCCCTCAGGCACGAGGCGCTTGCCGACAGCAAGCGGCGGGCGACTCAATCACGAGCGGCGTGCAATCCGCGAGCGGTGGCCCGCGCCGCCTCATACGAGCAAGGCGCGCAAGGCGTGCGCGGCCAGACCCGCCTAGCAAGGGTGCTTCTGGACAAGCGGTCGGTGCCGACGTTGCCGCGCGAGCTTGGAAATCACGTCAAAAGCTGCATCGCACATACGTGCGACGCGCGAGCGGACAGAGCGCGCCGCGCGCGCAACCCGAAATGGGCGCGCACTGGGGGGCGTGAGTGCCACCAGTCTCGACAAGAGAGCAGGTGAAACATCGAATGGCCTTGCCAGATGCGCTGCGATGAATATCGCGCGGGCGACGCGCGCGCTTGACAGCGCCGAGCGCACGGATCATTCAGAAACCGCGGGGTCATTGCAATGTAGTTGTGCGGCTAGGGAGCAACCAGAACCTGATATTCCAGGTCGGTTAAGCGGGTACCCATTGTTGTGCCAGAGTAGCGCTTCCGTGCGCGGCAATAGTCAGGGCAGGAGGTCCGCCCACATTTTGAGCAGGCAGCTGCAAGACGCAGCAGGAAGCCGCGAGGCCGGCGGCGCGCGTAGACGTGGACCCATGGCTGGGGCTCGCGGAAAGTGCATCCGCACGGCCGCGCGGGAATACGCGGGCGCGGTGAGAGCTCAAAGTGGAAACGCGTGCATACATCAGCGCGCATCTGAGGTTGTTTTCAGGGCACAGGGCACCACGCGTGCCATGGAATGCGACGTGGCTCGGAGCCACGGCGCAAACCTAACGCGCGATACAGTTGAGCGTGAACGCAGCGAGCGTGCACGGGCGCGCCTAGGGGAGGGTCCAGAGCGACGTTGGACTTTCAGCGGCCCCTCGCTGAGCGTGGGACGTCGGTGCTTGACGGGGTGCGTCCCAGAACCCTGCCGATCTAGAATGCAAGGTACCTCATAAACCCAACTGCGACCGCAGGAGGCGGGAAAGCAAACAGTGACCTTGAGACAAACGACGCAGAGCTGCAATGAAGTTGTTGCTACGGTAAGGCTTACTTTTGTTGCCGCAGGCACCCGAATATTACCCGAACAGCGCTTGCACTGCATGGTTACTCGGTTCACGTGTGGGTGTCCGTGCGTTGGCGCAACGCGTTACACGCAGTGTCACGGGCCATGCAGGGCGCGAAGCGCTGAAGAGGCATCACAACCAGCGGAAATACATGCCCCGAACGTGCTCAGAGGGCCATATGCGACGGATGCAGTCCCCTCCGCGCATCCCTGCATCACAAGACCTCAACTCTCTCGCATTGCTCGTTGGCCGACCGACCTTGCATCGCACGCATAGCTGCGACACCCCGCGAAGGCCACGGGGCACAGGAAGAGGGGGGGCGCGGCCAGACACGCACAACCAGGTCCATGCAACATGCGCCCTGGCACGCGCACACGATCACAACTCCAAAGAACACATTGTGCCGCGTGCCCCAAGCTCGCAGGGACAGCACTGTGGACCCTCAAGCTCGACGCAAACTGATTCGCATCTTTGAGCCCCCCACCCACGGCAGTCGGACAGTTCGTTCGGCCAAGGGGCGCGCGCCAACGTGCTTGCAGAACTATAGACTTCCGAAGCACCCCACCGCCGAACAATGATTCGCGTGTCTGCGCGGGCACCGAGCCCAAGCATGACAATATCAGCAACGACAAATATCAACCAGGTTCATCCCTCTCTCTCTGCGCTCGCGGTACGTTGCGAGCGCCCCCCCCCCCCCCCCCCCCGTAGGGGCGTGTCCTGGCGCTGGAGCCCCAGCGCCTTTAGAACGGGCGATGGCGACCACCCCAGCACGGACTCCACCTTCTTGAAGATCAGAGGGTGGAACACGTCGATCATTAACAGCACCGTGAGGCGCCTCTTCAGGTCGGAGCCAAGCTTGAGCATGGACTCGTACAAGAGAGTATGTTCGTTGATGGCGTCGAAGCTCTTAGTGGCGCTCACGTTCAGCTCCGTTACGTGCGTCCAGTCAAGCGCCATGTAGCTGCTGCGCCTGTAGTCATCGCTGCACGCATCGAGGTTGAGAGATTCGAGAATCGAGGTGTAGTCGTCGAAGCCCTCGGGAGGCGATCCCCCGCCTCATCGTCAACATCATCATCCTCCGTCCTCCCCATCATCTTTCTCATCGTCATCCTTCCTCCTACCTCCTCCAAGCTCCCTCCTCCGTACCCGATCCGTCCATCCCACTGCCTTCCCCCCTCCACGCCGCGCCCCCACTCCCTCGCCACCATCCCTCCGCCATCCCCCCTGACATATTGGAGCTTGGAGCCCCCCAGCTGGGATGCCATATTCACCATGGCGTCGATGTCCGAGGAGTCGGAAGCCACCTGATTAACCATGCCGTACTTGATGAGAGGTTCGAAGGTCTTGCTTCGGACGTTCGTCCACCAGGTCTCCCCGCCTGCCCCCCCTGTTGATCTTGCTGAGAGCGGTGCGGACGTCGTTCACAACCTTCCTCTGTGACTCGGTGATGCGCCTCGATGCGGTGTCCACTTCAGCCGTCGCGTCAGACACCCTCTTGCAGGCAGTATCCCATTGCAGCCAGCGTTGCTTGGCGGCCTCCTGGACCGACAGAGCGAGCTCGCAAAGGGCCATTGCGCGGCTCTTAAGGTCCTGGACGCGGCGGAAGAAGGCCTGGTCGTGGGCGGCCTTGTCTGCGACGGTGCTGCCCATCTTGTCGAAGGATTCGGCCGCGCCGATGAACCCATGGTACTCGAACAGGTACTGCGCGGTCTTCTCGCAGAGCTTCACGTCGCTGGTCTTCAGGTGCCCAGCAAGTAGCTGGAGGGGGGTCTCGTCCGCCGCGTAATCGCTCTTCGCATCGGCCCTGTTCTCCGAGATGATGGCCGACCATGACTGGAATAAACGGTACAAGTTCATCTTCAGCTCGACGTCTCCGCGGTTGCTTCCAGAGCCCTTGAGCGCACCCTCCTGACGAGTGCGAGCGTCGGGCACGACGCCATGATCTCCCGCGACGCTGCTGGGGATCTCCAGGGTGATAGATTTCAGCGCCCCCTTCTTCTCCATGGCGGCGCGGTTATGTCTTTGCTTCTCGAACTGGAAGTGCCACCGGCAGAAGCCCTCGTCCGCGGGGAAGAGCTGCTTGGCTGAAGTCAGGGCGGATTCCAGGGACACTGGCTGACACGAATGGTTCAGCGCGCTGGAAGCACCAGCGCACATGCCCGCGTTAAAGACCATCCTTGCAGCATTCTTCGCGGCGCACGTGATCGGCTCGAAGGACCCCATCGCGGAAAGGGGCCGCCTGCCAAGACAGTATGTGTTTGTATTCTGTCGCCAGCACGTTCACCGCACCCGAGAAGTCCGGTTCCGAAAACATCTCATCAACAACGTCAGCATCAGAAAACGAATCCAACCACTCCTGCGCCATACTGATCTTAGCGCCATACCTCTCCCAGGCGGATTGGCAAGCAGACAACCCCGCGCAAGTCCTGGTTTAGCAAGGCCAGCACGGCCCTGGAGAGCGAGAGCACTGCGCTCGATGCCGCCGCTTTGTTCTGGACCCAAGAGCACAGCACCTCCGCGATGAAGAACTCCATGCTGAAATCGAATTTCTGCTTCACCGTGCCCCCGCCGCTCCGCAGCGACGGCGCCTCGGGGTCGAACGCCTCAGCCACGGCGTCACCCGTAAGTGTGAAAGTGATGCGCTCTCTCACGAACTCCTGGTGGGGTGGGAAGTGCATCTGTCTGGCACAGAAACTACCTGCCGGGCCACGCACGGCGCGACTTCGAACACGAACCGCGTATTTGGACTGTAGTACTGCCACCCCAAGGTCGACGTGCAATTTCAAACCACAGCGCAAACCCCAGCGGCAGCAGGCGCACGCGGTCGCTGCCCCCTTTCCACTGCGGCACACCCCTGACGCATTTCGCGGCACCATCGGGGGCCCCACTTGAAGCTTGCATGGGGGTACTAGCCAATAGTGCCCACACACGCGCGCGCGCACTCTGGCGCGACCCTCGCACGCTTCGCGACCTCAAACGGGGCCCCGCCGAAAGCCGCCACGGGGATCCTCGCGCCCGATGCCCCCGCGCACCCTGGCACGCCCCCCACGAACGTCGTTGCCCGATAAGGGGCCGCGCCGAATGCGCCAGCGCGAAACGCGGCACGCTTTGCCCCCTTCCCCACCACTTAAGCACACCGCTCGCGCGCGTCGCGGCACACAAGGGCCCCCGCGGGAAGCCGCTGCGGGACAGCGAAGTATTGTCGCCAAGTTGACGCTGACGCGCGCGCACACACACAACACACACACACACAACGCACACATACACACACACACACCACACACGCACCACACACACCACACACACACCACACACACACACACCACACACAACACACAACACACAACACAGAACACACAACACACAACACACAACACACAACGCACACACAAAACACACACAATGCGAAGGGTGCATGCGGCACCCCCGCACGCCGTCGGCACACCCCTAACCCGCGCTCGCTGGGGGCATGGGGGTGGGCCCCCCCCCCCCCCGGCCCCTGGGGCCAGGGGTGGGGGCCCTCCCGGCTGGGGGGAGTGTGCCTGGGGGGGGGGCGCTGGCTGGGAGGGGGGGCTGGGTGGGGGGGGGGGGGGGGCGCTGGCCCCACCCCCCCCCGGGGGGCCGAGGGGCTGCTGGGGCGGGGGTGAGGGGGCCACCCGTGGGCTGGGGGCCGGGCTGCTGAGGGGGCCCGGCCCCCGCAACCCCCCCCCCCTCACCCCCCCCCCCCCCCCTCCGCCCCCCCCCCCCCCCCGCCCCCTCCGCCGGTCCGCCCACCGCCCCCCCCCCCACCCCCCCCCCCCCCCCCTCCACGCAGCGCCCCCCCCCCCCCACCCCCCCCCCCCACCCCACCCACACACAACCCACACCACCCACCCCGCCCCCCCCCGCCCACTGACCCGCCCCCGCCCCGCGCCGCCCCGCCCCCGCCCCCGCCCCGCCCCGCCCCCGAGGGCTGCAACGAGGAAGATCGGGCCCAGCCCCGACCCACGCCCCCCCCCCCCACACACACTATATATAATAACAATATATGTATATATATATATATAAAAATATATAAAGAAAAAACTGCGCGCGCCTTGAACCGCCAACCCGAGAACATACCACAGATACGGAGGACGTTAAATTCTGATTTCTGCTGCCGCGCAGCAGCCCCATGAGAGGGGGCGGACTGCAGTCGGCGGCGGCGCCGCCCCCAGGAAGGAGAAAGAAATAAAGGAGGGAAGCACGCACTGATGGCGGTGATCGCACCCTGGCTGCCGAACAGGAACCGATAAGGTCTGCGATGGTCTCGGAGCCGCGGGGTCTCAAACTTCGACGCCTTGGCGCCCGAGTGCGCGAGGCCTTGGGGCCATGGGGCCCGAGGGCCTCGAGGTCTTTAGGTTTCCAATGCGTCGGGGGGTCGGCGCCCCAGGGCCCCGGGGCCCAAGGCATCGGTGCCCCAGGGTCTTCGGGCCTTAAACCCTTGCGGCGCCAGGGCCGCAGGCCTCCGAGATCCAGGGTCGGATGGCGCGTGGGCTGAGGGCCTTGCGGCCGCGGTGACTTCAGGTAGTTGGAGTTTTGCATATTACGGCCTTGGCGCCATATGACATAGGGTAGGACGGCAGGAAAGCCTTCGGGCCACGGGGTCTTAGGAAAACGGCCATCAGATCTTAGGGAGATAGAAGCCGATGGTTTCAAGTGTTTTCATGCCAGCCACGGCCGCGTGCCCGAGCCATTCAAGCTGGCGCCGCGCACCGCGCTACAGAACGTGCATGAGCGCATTGGTTGCATACCCGGGCAAAAATCACAATAGCGCGTCGATGTCCGAGGAGTCGGAAGCCACCTGATTAACCATGCCGTACTTGATGAGCGGTTTGAAGGTCTTGCTTCGGACGTTCGTCCACCAGGTCTCCCCGCCTGCCCCCCCTGTTGATCTTGCTGAGAGCGGTGCGGACGTCGTTCGCAACCTTCCTCTGTGACTCGGTGATGCGCCTCGATGCGGTGTCCACTTCAGCCGTCGCGTCAGACACCCTCTTGCAAGCAGTATCCCATTGCAGCCAGCGTTGCTTGGCGGCCTCCTGGACCGACAGAGCGAGCTCGCAAAGGGCCATTGCGCGGCTCTTAAGGTCCTGGACGCGGCAGAAGAAGGCCTGGTCGTGGGCGGCCTTGTCTGCGACGGTGCTGCCCATCTTGTCGAAGGATTCGGCCGCGCCGATGAACCCATGGTACTCGAGCAGGTACTGCGCGGTCTTCTCGCAGAGCTTCACGTCGCTGGCCTTCAGGTGCCCAGCAAGTAGCTGGAGGGTGGTCTCGTCCGCCGCGCAATCGCTCTTCGCATCGGCCCTGTTCTCCGAGATGATGGCCGACCATGACTGGAATAAACGGTACAAGTTCATATTCAGCTCGGCGTCTCCGCGGTTGCTTCCAGAGCCCTTGAGCGCACCCTCCTGACGAGTGCGAGCGTCGGACACGACGCCATGATCTCCCGCGACGCTGCTGGGGATCTCCAGGGTGATAGATTTCAGCGCCCCCTTCTTCTCCATGGCGGCGCGGTTATGTCTTTGCTTCTCGAACTGGAAGTGCCACCGGCAGAAGCCCTCGTCCGCGGGGAAGAGCTGCTTGGCTGAAGTCAGGGCGGATTCCAGGGACACTGGCTGACACGAATGGTTCAGCGCGCTGGAAGCACCAGCGCACGTGCCCGCGTTAAAGACCATCCTTGCAGCATTCTTCGCGGCGCACGTGATCGGCTCGAAGGACCCCATCGCGGAAAAGGGGCCGTCTGCCAAGACAGTATGTGTTTGTATTCTGTCGCCAGCACGTTCACCGCACCCGAGAAGTCCGGTTCCGAAAACATCTCATCAACAACGTCAGTATCAGAAAACGTTTCCAACCACTCCTGCGCCATACTGATCTTAGCGCCATACCTCTCCCAGGCGGATTGGCAAGCAGACAACCCCGCGCAAGTCCTGGTTTAGCAAGGCCAGCACGGCCCTGGAGAGCGAGAGCACTGCGCTCGATGCCGCCGCTTTGTTCTGGACCCAAGAGCACAGCACCTCCGCGATGAAGAACTCCATGCTGAAATCGAATTTCTGCTTCACCGTGCCCCCGCCGCTCCGCAGCGACGGCGCCTCGGGGTCGAACGCCTCAGCCACGGCGTCACCCGTAAGTGTGAAAGTGATGCGCTCTCTCACGAACTCCTGGTGGGGTGGGAAGTGCATCTGTCTGGCACAGAAACTACCTGCCGGGCCACGCACGGCGCGACTTCGAACACGAACCGCGTATTTGGACTGTAGTACTGCCACCCCAAGGTCGACGTGCAATTTCAAACCACAGCGCAAACCCCAGCGGCAGCAGGCGCACGCGGTCGCTGCCCCCTTTCCACTGCGGCACACCCCTGACGCATTTCGCGGCACCATCGGGGGCCCCACTTGAAGCTTGCATGGGGGTACTAGCCAATAGTGCCCACACACGCGCGCGCGCACTCTGGCGCGACCCTCGCACGCTTCGCGACCTCAAACGGGGCCCCGCCGAAAGCCGCCACGGGGATCCTCGCGCCCGATGCCCCCGCGCACCCTGGCACGCCCCCCACGAACGTCGTTGCCCGATAAGGGGCCGCGCCGAATGCGCCAGCGCGAAACGCGGCACGCTTTGCCCCCTTCCCCACCACTTAAGCACACCGCTCGCGCGCGTCGCGGCACACAAGGGCCCCCGCGGGAAGCCGCTGCGGGACAGCGAAGTATTGTCGCCAAGTTGACGCTGACGCGCGCGCACACACACAACACACACACACACAACGCACACATACACACACACACACCACACACGCACCACACACACCACACACACACCACACACACACACACCACACACAACACACAACACACAACACAGAACACACAACACACAACACACAACACACAACGCACACACAAAACACACACAATGCGAAGGGTGCATGCGGCACCCCCGCACGCCGTCGGCACACCCCCCGCTCGCTCCCCCCCCTCGGCCCCCCCCCCCCCCCCCCCCCCCCACCCCCCACCGCCCCCCCCCCCCCACCCACCCCCGCCCCGCCCCCGCCCCCGCCGCCCCCCCCCCGCCCGCCCCGCCCCGACCCGGCGCACGGGAAAGGATCGCGCCCCCCCCCCCCCCCCCCACACACACACACGCACACACACAAAATGTATAGATATATATATATATATATATATATGTATATATATATATATATATAAAGAAAAAATGCGCGCGCCTTGAACCGCCAACCCGAGAACATGCCACAGATACGGAGGACGTTAAATTATGATTTCTGCTGCCGCGCAGCAGCCCCATGAGAGGGGGCGGACTGCAGTCGGCGGCGGCGCCGCCCCCAGGAAGGAGAGAGAAAGAAAGGAGGGAAGCACGCACTGATGGCGGTGATCGCACCCTGGCTGCCAAACAGGAACCGATAAGGTCTGCGGTGGTCTCGGAGCCGCGGGGTCTCAAACTTCGATGCCTTAGCGCCTGAGTGCGCGAGGCCTTGGGGCCATGGGGCCCGAGGGCCTCGAGGTCTTTAGGTTTCCATTGCGTCGGGGGGTCGGCGCCCCAGGGCCCCGGGGCCCAAGGCATCGGCGCCCCAGGGTCTTCGGGTCTTAAACCCTTGCGGCGCCAGGGCCGCAGGCCTCCGAGTTCCAGGGTCGGATGGCGCGTGGGCTGAGGGCCTTGCGGCCGCGGTGACTTCAGGTAGTTGGAGCTTTGCATATTACGGCCTTGGCGCCATATGACATAGGGCAGGACGGCAGGAAAGCCTTCGGGCCACGGGGTCTTAGGGAAACGGCCATCAGATCTTAGGGAGATAGAAGTCGATGGTTTCAAGTGTTTTCATGCCAGCCACGGACGCGTGCCCGAGCCATTCAAGCTGGCGCCGCGCACCGCGCTACAGAACGTGCATGAGCGCATTGGTTGCCTACCCGGGCAAAAATCACAATGGCGCGTCGCAGATTGTGCAAGTCAAACCTTCGCGTCGGCTGCGTGCCAGAAAAACCAAATATGGGTGTTACTAGCACGCCGCACACGTTGCATAATATTCTTGGTCGTGCGCCCAAGCATACGAGGGTTGTTTATAACGCACTGTAAAATTTGCATTGCCGCGGCGGCCCCATGCCTGCGCAATTCCGCGCGGCGAGTTGCAGCGCGCTGTAGACCTGCAACGTGCGCAGCGATTGTTTACCCGAAAGGGTCACGAGGTCGGCGCGCACCACGTCGCATAATTCTCATGTTCCCATTACTTGTTTGCCCGCAGGGGTCAACAAGGCGATCGCACTCACGTCGACACGCGCGAATGGATTCCTTCATTTTCGTTACCGGCCATATCCTGAAGGCGGCGCGGTGCACGCTGCGCAATTCGCCTAGCCCGGCAAAGCGCATTCCCGCAACGGACAGCGCGGTGACTAGTGGCACGTTGTGCGGTTTGCGCAACGTGAACTGCTGCGAATTGGAAGAACCGAGAGGGTGACCCGCAGCGCGTGGAACAGGTTGCATAGGCATAATGGCCGCGCGCCAGACACTAATCCTTGAGGGGGCGCATTGCGTAGTTTGCAACTGCGTAGTCCTAATGTAGCGCGTGCCAAGGGAAACCGTTGAAAGGTGGATTGGGGCAAGCATTATCAGTTGCATAACATTAGCGGTTGCGCGCCCAATGAAATCATTAGGGCGCCGTGCAGCACGCTGCGGGACCAGCGTGCGCATGCTCAGCGGTCGTTGGCCCTGAACAACCACTCTGCCGTTTCAACCGCGGTGTTGGGTTCACTTCATATTATTGGTAGGGGTAGCGTCTCATCCCTCCCCCATCCCCCCTCGCTGCCGCCCCCCCCATCCGCGGAGGGGGGCGGGGGCAGGATGGGGGGGGGGGAGGGGCGGGAAAGGAGGGGCAGGAGGAGGGGGGGGAGGGAGTGGGCGGGAGAGGACTTCCACGGCAACACGGGCGAGATGGTGCTGGCGACAACGATGATGAGCGCAACGACGACGTTGCTGATGCCGATGATACCGATGGCGACGATGGCAAGGTGATGCGGTTTATTACGACGGCGATTGCGATGGCGGTGGTGGCGATGATGTTGAATCTGATGGCGATAATGGTGTTGGTGGTGATGGTGATGATGGTGAATATGACAGTACTGATGGCGATGGTGACGATGATGCTGAGGAGGAGCACGACGGCGAGCCAACCTCATCCTCTTACCCATCTCACCCTCTTCCACCATAGCTCCCAGATCCCCCTGCTGATCCCTCTTGTCCTGGGCTTCCTTCTGACCCCCCCCCTCCACCCCCCCTCCCCTCCTCCTCCGCCCCCTCCTTGTCGCGGTCCTTCTCCCGACCTCACTCACTCCAAACGCATCCCCATCATGCTCCTCGCTCAGTTTCGGATCCATCCTGGAGCTCGCGCTCGTCGGCGGCATTGAGGCCGATGTCGCACTGGGCCGCGCGCGCCGACGCCGCCTCGAAAGCTTTGGCCGTCTTCCTCAAGACCCGCTTGACCATGAACTCTTGCATCCTAACCGGGTGGCAGACTCTGTTCTTTTTCAGTGTCACGCGGTGCGCCGTCTCATCCTTGGGATCGAGCTGGCCCGCGGCGCCGGCCTTGACCTGGTGGCAGATATCGACGAGATTCATGGGAGCGCGAAGCATGCTCCACGGGCCGCTGAGCTCCCGCTCGTTCGCCCACCTCCTCAGACAGTCGTTGCCCTCGGACCCCCAAGTGACTTCGCCCAAGATGTCACGCATATTGCCCCCCTGCAGCATCGAGCCTTATATTTCGGATCCTTTGGGCAGGACGCCCACTTCTTAGATCGACCCGCCACCGCAGAGGCCGGGTCGCCCAAGTTGCCGCTGCTCGCCCGTTCGGCGGCTGACCCAGCAGTCCGAGCAGTCGGGGAAGGCGAGCGCTGAGGGTCATCGGCGCACGGCGTAGTTGAGCGGGCCGCCGCCTCGACATGAAAGGGGGCGACGAAGGCGCTCACGGCGCCGAGGCTGTCGGCAGGGGGGCCGCACGCCCTCGGAGCGATGCCATCAGCCGAACCACAAGCACCACCACCATTCACAGCAGATCCAGCCCTCACCTGGGAGACGGTCGACCGCCCGTCATCGCGATCACCAGCCATTTTATCGTCGTCATTCTCTGTTGCACCAACTTTCTTTGCAACCTTGACGAACCTGGCCAGCTCGGCCTCCGGGTGCCGATTTTCTTCTGCGTGGGTTGTACTGCTTCCCCTTGATCTGCGACGTGCGGGCGTTGGTGCCGAGGAGGTTGCTCATGCCAATGGCGTCGCACCGATCCACCGACCACAACTGCCACTGGAGAAAGCCCTGAGACTGGAAGGGCGTCGCGTCGACCTCTGGTCAGCCTGCAAGAGCTGGGGCTGCGTCGCCGAGCCAGGAGACACCCATATCCTGCGATATCCTGCAACCTCATGCGCTGGACTGTCGATCATGATGGCGAAGCACTGTTCTGGGCGACGGTCGAGCGTTCACTCATGAAAGGGCGAAACCTTGAAAGCTCTTTTCTTCTTCCTAGATAGATACTCCATCCCAGCAGCGTTAGGACAGAGGCACTCCCCATAAATACCAATTCAAGAATCCAAGCGGGAACAGACTTTCTGATCGAAACCAGTGGGGCGGTCGTCTGGCATCTCGCGGGCTCGCTTCCACTGCTGCTTCGAGGTTGGGGGCGCACGGAAGGCTGTCGCTGCAGAGACAATGTCTTTGAAGATGCGACGTTCCCTGATCCCGGCGACGCACTCCCCGCGTAGAGGCCCAGCGCCGCCGGCAGCATTCACGCCGAAGGACTTCTCCTCGAGATGGGGAGTCAAAACCAAATGCTCTGCCCTCTGCCCCCCTCGCCCTCGTAGTCGCCCCCCCCCCTCCCGCCGCCCTCCCCTCGCCCAACCGCCTCCTAGCTGTCAGCGCCCGCCCTCCTCGCCACCCACCCACCCTCGTCGCGCTTTCGCTCCCAGACGCCCCCACCCCCCTCCTGCGCGCCATCCCTATCGATCTATCCCCGTCGCCAATCATCCTCGGACTCCCTGTGCCGCTCCTCCCTCTCCTCTCATCCTCCACCCTGTATCCTCGCAACCTTGCCCTCGCCATCCCCTCCTCGGCCCCCGCCCCCCCGCCCTCCTCCAGTTCCCCCCCGCTCGGGGCGGACCGCCGGTTAGCCCCCCCTCGCCCCCCCGCGATGTGACGGGGGGGCGGTGACAGGCGGAGAAAAAGAAGAGGGGGGGCGAGAGGTGCAGGCGAGTAAACAAGCACCCAACAACTTGCATGGAGACGCCCAGACCCAGTCCGTCGAGAGGGCGTCGCGCCCGCTGCAGACCATCGCGCGGCCGCGAACAGCAGGCGGCAGCGACGCCGACGCCGCCTGCTCCACGCTCTGGCTTGGAAGGGCGGCCAGGGCGTCGGATGCCAACGCTATGCCCCAGGAGAAGACTGCGGCCGAGCGCACCGCATAACAACATTGAGAGAGGGGTGGCGGAGCCTAAACGGCCCGACGTCGGAAGGCACGCTGCCACCACTGAACGTGTTGAACATCGAAGAAGGTTGACCTCACACGGCAATGGCCAAACCTGCATTGGGGAACTTCCGCACACACAACGCCGTTTGGCTGCAACAATAAACATGCATGCGCACACGGCGCTAAGGTGCGAGAAGCTAGATGCGCACGCAGCTTGCAATTATTGCACCATCACGTGCGTTGCATTTTGGCACGCGCGCGCAGAGTTCTGCTATCGCCCAGACTGCGGCGCTGTATATCCAAATCCGGTCATGGCGTTGCAAAACTAGTACACAACAAACACGCTGTTCAACGTTAAACAATACTCAGTCTAGTGAATATGCAAATATGTCGAACATAACGTTTGCTTTTCTTTCCATAGTTGAATATACGAGCGTGGCCCCTGACGCGTCGCACGTCGCGGCGCTGCGTTGTCGCGCTTTCTCTCCGGGGGCAAGCGCGATGCCCGGGGGATGCGGCCGAGGGCGACATCGAATGGAAATGCTGCACCACCAAGGCCATAGACAGACAACGCAGAGGGGCCGACCAGGACACTTACCATAATCCTTGACTGAGATTATAACGACCTTGCCAAGACCCTGCCGATGCCCTTCCAGGGCCCCACCGAGACGCGACCAGGGCCCACCCAGGAGTCTAGCAAGTTACAAGTCGATCGAGACGTCCTGGCAAGGCTTGGCTTCGCCAGGGCACTGCCAGAACCATGCCGTGACGCGGCCAGGACCCAGGGGAATAGCCAAGGGTGGGAATTCTCCATATTCAGTTGTCAGCACCGCAATGGTGGCCATCGTCGTCGGTTGAGCTCCCTAGGCGGCCACGAACCGCGGGGGGGGAGTGAGCCGAACTGGCGCGGGCAAGGCACGTGGGCGCATCCGCTGCGGCCTCATGCGGAGCTCCAAATGGGACCACAAAGCGTGCAAGTGGTGCTCCGGCACGCCGTGATGAAGGCATGCGGGCGCTGCCACTGGCGCCTTAGATCGACCTCCACGCGGGGCCGCTGCGCGCGCGAGGGGCGCGCCGAAGCAGCGCGCCAAAGGCCCGCGGGCGCCGGCGCTGGGGCCTTAGACGGCGCCAGTATTGGGGGCGCGAGTCGGGCGATGGGGCATTCTATTGCGCGCGCACTTCTTTCCCTCGTCCGAATAATTCCGCGCGCGAGCCGCGCTGAAGGCTTTGCATTGCTTGCGCAGCTGCACGCGCAACGCGCTGGACGGTTTATAATGGGCACAGATTGGCGCGCGAAGCGCGCTAAACGGTTTGCAATAGTTACAGCCCGGCGTGCGAAGCGCGCAGGACAGCTTGCAAGGTTTATAAGTCGGCGCGCGAAGCGCGCTGGGCGGTTCGTTGCGCTTACATTTCGGCGCGCCAAGCGCGATGATCGGCGTGCAAGGCTTGGGGCTCGGCGCGCGGAGCGCGCAGGATGGCCTACTGCGCGTTCATTCTGGTGCGCGAAGCGCGCTAGGCTGTTTGCGGGAGTTACAGCTGGGCGCACGCAGCGCGCAAAAAGGTTTACCCCGAATACAAATGAGCGCGCGCGGCGCGCTCATCGGCTTACGGCTCAGCGCGCGGAGCCCGGCCGCCTGTCTGTCGGCTTGCAGTGGGTTGGGGGTGCGAGCGCGAGTAGCGCCACGCCCAAGGCGCCCCCCGCGCGCTGCGCGGGGGCAGGGGGGGCCCCGCGCAGCAATTGCCCCCGCCTCTGCTCCGCATCCGCAGGGCGAACGTGGCAATCCGCGCCAAACCTCATCGCTTTCCTCTGGGACCCACGCGCCCCCGCGACTCCCCGCCGCTTACAGCGGCTCCCCGCGGCGCCGCGCCGTTCCTGCTCAGCCGAGTGGCCCGCTACACCCTTCGGGGCGGCTGGGGCGGCGATCCTGGCCCACCCGGAAGCTCGGCGCGAGAAGTACCGCATGCTCTGTGGACGGGGGCCGCTCGGGAGGGCGATAGGAGATGGGGAGATGAGGGGGCGAGTCGGAGCCGTCAGGGCCGCCGCGGAAAGTCGTCGGGTAAGCTTTCGGAAAGGCTGCGGGGGGCACCGTGGCCCACTGGAGGAGCATCGCGAATCCCTCTGGGGAAGCCTCCGAGGAAGCCTCTGGGTGAGCTTCTGTTGCAGTTTCTGACGAAGCCCCTGAGGACATGTGAAGGGCCCCCACAGACGCCCCCGGGGCCCTGGGGAGCCACCGCAAAAGCTGTCGGACAGCTCCTGCAGGGCAACTGGGAGAACTCAAGGGAGCCTCGAGCCCCTGAGAAAGCGTCTGGCGCAGCCCCTGAAGGAGGTTCCGAGGCAGCCTCTGTGGGCGCCTCTGGAGATCCGCTTGAAGAACCTATAGTGGATTTCCGCGAAAGCCGCTGGGGGGGCCGCAGAAGGCCTCGGGGGCGCCTTCGGGGCCGCAGCTGGAGGCCCCCTGGAGACCAGAGCTGGGAACCCATGGAAAGGGCCTCTGGGCCACCGCTAGAGAAGCCCCTATATGAGTCCCAGAGAGGAGCAAATTGAAATCAGACCGAAGACACCAGGGACAATTTTCTGACATCCCAGGTTGGGTTTCTGGATGAGCACCAGGCGGCCATCTGGCGGTGCCTTTTGGAGGGCCTCTGGAGGGGCCACTAGAGCAAACTCTACATGCACCGTTCGAGGGGCCTGCGGAGGTGCCTCTAGACAGCTCCTGGAGAGCACCTGGAGAGCGTTCTTTTTTGAGGGGGGGGGGGGGGGGGCGTCCGGGAAACATGTGGAGGGGGCACTGGAGGGCCCTTGGCAATGCCGCGCGAGGAGCCCAACGGAACCCGTTCAGGGCATGGCCAGGGAACTACCCCATGCATCACTTAGACCCCCGCGATGACCCTGCAAGAACCACGCCCGAATTTCCAGCACAGGCCCCATTGCGCACGAGGACCGAGCACTGACCCACCTGGACTTCACCTGAATTCGGCCAAGACCCTGCCGAAACACCACATGACCCGCTCCTGAACCTGGCCAGACCCCGCATGAGCCATGCCAAACACCACCTGGACCTCCCAGGATCGTAGCACGGCACCGCAGATACATTATCAACGCACCACCAGGGAAGCACCAACGCACGACCGAAACCCGGCCAATACCCCAATCGGTGGTTCTACCGCGCCGCGCCAGGGCCCAGCCAGGGCCCGAACCGTGCCTGGCCAACGCCACGCAAAGGCCTGCGCAAGACCAACACAGGAAAACGCCACGCACCATTGGGACATTAGGAGTACGCTGCCAGGCCCCTAGCAGACACCGACCAGGAACCTACCGCGCTTTGACCAGAGCCCTGCCAGGAAACCTACCAGAACCTCCTTGTGACCTGACGGACCCATGCGAGCCCCGAGGAGGACCCCACCAAGACCCAAACGCACATCTGCCCAGGGCCTTAACGGCACCCAGTCGGACCAGGCCAGGAGCCCCCCCCCCTCGGACCCCAACCACTATTTTGATGGTGCGGGATGCGGCCTGCGCCGAATCCACATGGTCGTCGGATGGTGCGGGATGCGGTCGGGCCCGAATCCACATGGTCGTCGGATGGTCCGGGATGCGCCGCGGGCTCGACCGCGACCAAGAAAGAAGAGGCCCAGTTTTACCAGGGCCAGCGCTTCCAGAGGAAGAAGACGAGGAGCAGCAAGAGGAGAGGCCACGTCGCACCTGAAGACGTAGCCGGCGTCTCGCGCCTCGCATTCCTTGGGCGACTGGTGCTGCAATTTCTGCGCAGTAGTTCGCCTCAAACCGGAGACGCCCCCTAGCGCCGACCCCTGATCGCCTGATCGTCGCGCGATCGGACTGGCGCAGCAATTTCCTATTGCGCTGCAGCAAGCCAAAGCGCGACGGCATCTCCGTTGATCCCAACGTTTTCAAGTTCGCCCTGCGTCGGGCGAATGATGAACAGGTCGTTGTCGCCAATCCCCATCGGGATCATCTGGTGCATTTCGCCACCGACGATTAATTGAGGAGAACACTCCCACGAAGCCCCGGCTTCCCATCTTGACCAGTTTGCATCCCCAAATGACGTTCGTCGCCTTACGTCGTGCGATCGCATCCCGGAAGAAGCCAAGGACGCGATTGCGACGACGCACGTCGGCGGCGGCGCCTTTCCCGGCATGATGCTTGCGAAATATTGCGAACGGCACCTTTGCGCCCGCCCTTCCAGATGAGGCCCTCGCTTCTCACTTGCTAAGTGAAGTTGGCATTTGCTGCGACTGCCAACGTGATGCGACAGCTCTTCTGCACGTTGTAGGCCATGATCTGCGCATCAGTCGGCGAAGCCTGTGGCAGACTCATCAAGAACATCTCGCCGCGGGCCTCCAGAATCCTACCCGACATCGCCCGCGGGAGCCCGCCGACCCAGACCTTCTTGGGATCCGAAACTGCAATTGGCTTGCTGTGTTGCGGTCGCGCCGAAGATGATCCATTCGAGCTTGCCGAACGTGCCGCAGCCAAGGTAAGGCCGTGCTACATGTCGTTCGCTTCGTCGCCCAAGACCACCCCGCTGGTTCTCATCTGACCTTCCAAGAAAAAACACGGTTTATCACCTTTTTCGCATTCCGTCATCTTCTCCTTTAGTGCAGCAACCTTGGTTTCATGCTCTGATAGGCTCGCGCGGATGGCGCGCGCGTCCTCGGCGGTGGCCAGGTTGGTCCCCACGCGGCCCTGTTGGTTCTAGATTTGCGCAAGCATCGCCAACATCGCAAGCATGCTTTTGCGGCGGCTACAACACGCTGGGGCAGAAGACCGGCTCGCTGCCACTCAATTCGGTTTCTGCCGAGAGCGGGGCACGACAGACGCTGTCCTCGTGGTCCGCCAGTGCAGTCATTGAACTAGCGAACGCCGGGAAATAATCAGAGACTACTTTCGTTGCGCTGGAAAGGGAACAGGCAAACGATTCAATCCATGTGGAGGCCATGTTAGTATTGCTACACAGGTGTGGGCTACCTGCTCGGTTTCTCGGAATCATCAATAACATGCATACCAACAGGAGTTCCTGCGTGGCCGATGGGGGCCAGAAGCCGATTGAAAGGCAGCGCGCAAGGGTGCCCCTTGTCCCCGCTCTTGTTTATAATGGTGACGACAATCAGAATGCAAGACGCAACCGCGACGTTAAGCGACCCGGCCAGGACAGCATTGGGATGGGCGACATATCGGCTTTACTGTATGCGTACGACGCTGTGATCTTTGGCAAGCGCCATGCAGGAGCTGCTGGACGCAATCGCCACTTCAGGAGGAAAAGCTGGCATGGCATTACATTGGGGTGCAAAACGACATAGAGTTGCGCTCGCCTGCAAGGGCGCCCGTAGAACCCAAAGATCGCCTTGCCTACCTGGGAGCTACAATCAGCAACGCTGGAAGAATATCCACTGGGCTGAATCGTAGATTGGGGACTGCGTGGGGCGAGCTCTCAAGGCATTGTAAAGGTTGGAAACATACTTCGGTCAGCGTCAAAAGACAACTCTTGATCTTCCACGCGATGATCGCAAACAAGGTCAGGTACTCCCTCGGTTCGGTTAGGTTGACCAAAGCCGACAGGAAGCGGCTGGAGAGCTTCCGGGCCAAATACATAAACCAACACATACCTCCGGCGTTCATGCCCAGGGTCTCCAACAAATATGTGTTGGAAAAAAGCGAACAGGCGCCGTGCAGCTCCCATGTGTTGAAACAGCAGCTACACGTCGTTGATTTCTAACCGTGCTCATGTCTAATGGTGCTCATTTCTAATTGTTCCTGGCGCCCTAGTGACCATGAAGAGGTCAAGGATACAATAATTAGAAGTGAAAGGATTTGGGCCCAACCAAAAAATCAAAGAACTCGAATAATTAGAAACGAACAGTGTGTACTATGATTTGGCCATGTTGGCCGATATCCGAAAGATCAAGTTTTGCGGAGGCCAACGTTCATGCCAGACACCGTCTTCCCTGCGACGCGGGCCTGCGAGCGTAAGCGAGGGCGGCCCAGACAGGAGTGGGCAGCCGAATTGCATGCACTCGTGAGCCCATGCTTCGAGACCGTGGAGGTCTTTCGTGACTGCAGTGACAGACCCGACGCGGTGGACATGTTTCGTTTTTGATGTTGTAGATAGCGCCGGTAACGGAGAAGAGGAACGCGTCGAGTGAGAATTGTATTGTTTTGCCTGTGCGTCCTGGCTCAAACACACGCAATGATACCAGAGAAAAACCCAATCGTAATATTTTTAGGGCTGTCGGGCTATAGGGCTACCGGGCTATATGAGCTCTTGGGCGCTATATGTGCTATATGGCTATATGGCTATATGGTTATATGGGAGGGTGCGCCGCTGGATCTCCCCAAGGGGGGGGGGTAGGAGGGATGGGGTTAGGACCCCCCCCTTCCCCGATCCGTCGTCGGGGAGGCCCACCCCCCCTCCCCCCCTTCCCCGATCCGTCGTCGGGGAATCCCCCCCCCTTTCCCCGACCCGTCGTCGGGGACCCCCCCCCTCCCCTCCTTTCAAAAGGGGGGGGGGCCCGAACCGCATGTGGGCCGAATCCCAACCAACTGGGCCCAACCCCAACCAACTGGAACCAATCCCAACCAGTGCGAAAAGCAAACTGGGCCCAATCCCAACATGCTTGGGATAGCCTCACAATAGAATTGAAATTGTAGAGAAGCCCAAGACGACTGTGAAGACCAAGTGACACCTCTTATATCAACGCAGAGGTTCTGGAAGCCAACATACGTGCTAGAGTTGGAATTGGTCTCAGTTTGGGTCTGCGCACGAGCACTATGTTAAGATGAGCAAGAGGGCACCGAAGCGTAGGCAAAACCGCACCGAATTGCATCGGTTCTAAAATATGCAGAATTGATCATCTGATTATTATTGGTAGTAGTAGTAGTAGAAGTAGTAGTAGTAGTAGTAGTAGTACTCGTAGTAGTAGTAGTAGTAGTATTCGTAGTAGTAGTAGTAGTAGTAATAGTAATAGTAGTAGTAGTCGTAGTAGTAGTAGTAGTAGTAGTAGTGGTAGTAGTAGTAGTAGTAGATGTCGTAGTAGTAGTAGTAGTAGTAGTAGTAGTCGTAGTAGAAGTAGTAGTAGTAGTAGTAGTAGTAGTCGTAGTCGTAGTCGTAGTCTTAGACGTAGTAACAGTAGTGCTAGTAATAGTAGTAGTCGTCGTAGTAGTCGTCGTAGTAGTCGTAGTAGTAGTAGTAGTAGTAGTAATAGTAATAGTAGTAGTAGTCGTAGTAGTAGTAGTAGTAGTAGTAGTGGTAGTAGCAGTAGTAGTAGTAGTAGTAGATGTCGTAGTAGTAGTAGTAGTAGTAGTAGTAGTCGTAGTACTAGTAGTAGAAATAATAATAGTCGTAGGAGTGGTGATAGAAGTAGCAATAGGAGTTGCAGTCGTAGTAGTAGTAGTAGTAGCAGTAGTCGTAGTAATAGTAGTAGTAGTAGTACTCGTAGTAGTAGTAGTAGTAGTAGTCGTAGTAGTAGTAGTGGTGGTAGTGGTAGTCGTAGTAGTGGTACTTGTACTCGTAGTCGTAGTTGTAGTAGTCATAGTCGTAATAATGGTAGTTTGCAGTGGTAATAAGAGTAGTCGTGTCGTAGTATTAGTGGTGATAGGAATACGGGTAGCAGTAGTAGTAGTAATAGTAGTAATAGTAGTAGTAGTAGTAGTAGTAGTAGTAGTAGTGGTGGTAGTAGTAGTAGTAGTAGTAGTGGTAGTAGTACTAGTCGTAGTAGTAGTAGTAGTAGTAGTCGTCGTCGCCGTCGTCGTCGTAATAGTATTCGTAGTAGTTATATAAGTATTCGTAGTAGTAGTGGTAGTAGTAGTAGTAGTACTAGCCGTATTAGTAGTAGTAGTAGTAGTAGTAGTAGTAGTCGTAGTAGTAGTAGTAATAGTAGTAGTAGTAGTAGTAGTAGTAGTAGTAGTCGAGGTAGTAGTAGTAGTAGTAGTAGTAGTAGTAAATATCAGTAGTAGTAGTAGTAGTAGTAGTAGTAGTAGTAGTAGTAGTAGTCCCCCCAAGGTTCTGGGGAGCCTGTGGGCGGGGGGTTACTGCTGCCCTCAAACCGCGGGCGGCAGCCACCCTTCCTTTTCTCGCGCCCTCACCGTTACGAGCACTCTTCCTTGCCCTGAAGGGACGTCCTGGGATGGCGGCGGCCGCTGGCGGCGCTGCGGACGCAGGTGCAGGGGCTCGAGTGGCTGGGAGTAACGCCGCAGCGGCCCGAGGTGAAAGCGGTGCGCTGGCAGCCGCAGCAGGCAGCGGAGGTGCCGGGGCAGCCCCGTGCGCCTCCGCTGCTGCACACGCATCAGCCGACGCGAACGCTGTAGACATCCCAGCGGACGGCAGCATCGACGTCCACATGCGGGACAGCGACGGCCAACCGGCACAGCGGCGGCGTCGCATGACGGGAGGACGGATCACTCGCTGGCGCGTCAGCGCCCAGGCGGCTCGCGGCAAGAAGGCCCACTGCACCCGCTGCATGGGAGGCTTCGAGGCGGGCGAATGGCGCGTGGCAGGCGCCGTGACGCCCCCCGTGGGCTCCCAGGCTCACGCGGGCAAGAAGTGGTTCCACATGGCCTGCGTCGATGGCCCCCTACCACCAGCGACGGCGATGGTGGGCTTCACGCAGCTCCCTGAGGGCGACAGAGAACGCCTCACGGCAGCCCTGGAGGCCCGAGGAGGTCCCATCTTGCCCCTGCTGGAAACAGTTGAAGGCCAGGCACCCACCCCTCCCTCCCAGGGAGATGGCGCGGCAGGGAGCACTGGGGCCGCCCCGAGGCCCCCTGCCGCCGCCGCGCCAGGGGCGCATGGCCCAGGCTCACGAGGGACCCCCTTGTGGCAGCCGAGGCAGCGGCACCGCCCACGGCGGACATCTTGCAGCCGCCACTCGACGCCCCTGCGGATGCGGACGATGACGGGGGACTTGAAGCAGGCGTCTACGACGACTACCTGGACGATCAGGTGACGGACGAGGACGCGTACCACGAGGTTGGCTTCGTCAATCTGGATTGGTGGGGTGCCATCGGGTGGGGCCGCATCCTGCTGCAGGGCGCGCCCACTACGGCCATGATCCCCGACAGCATGGCTGCCGCCGTCAGCCACATGAAGGTGCGGCTGTGCTTGGCGATCGAGCAGGCCCGCCAGGGCAACGATGATCAGGCGTCGCGCACGTTGACGCGGCTGTGGAAGGTGTTCTTATCGTTGGATGGGTTGCTGTTCAGCGAAAATGCGACCCCGACTCCGACGACACGGCGTGAGCGTCTCCAGGAGCGTCTGCAGTGGATTCAGGACGGTCAATGGGATGTCGCCTGGCTCTCCATGGAGGACCAGACGCGCACCGCGGTCACCGCGAAGGGCCGCGAGGACCACGTCGCTGCCCGCGTTCGCCGTGTCACCGAGCTGGCACGAGCTGGCGAGATGTCTCGGGCGGCAGCGGCAGTGCGGCCCCAGGGTGAAATGGCGGATGCAGCGGCGGTGGTGAGGAAGTTCAGCACCACCCAGCAGCCCGCGGCGCCTCGCCCAGGCGAATGGGGCCCTCCCCCTGGCACTGGGGCCGGCCCGCATGGGCCAGGGGGGGCCCAGAGTGGCGGGAGCCGATGTGGCGATGCCGCCAGCCACGCCCCCTCACGAGCTCGACGGTGCGGCAGAGCTCCACCACCGCGTGGCCAACCACCTCAAGCGTCAGTTTGGCCGCTTCCCCCGCCGCGGCGGGGCGGGGCCTGGAGGAGGGCGCTACGAGCACTGGGCCCCGCTCAAGTACGACGAGGACGGGGCGGAGGCGGTGGCCAACACGCTGGCTCGCCTGGCCATCGGCGACCTTCCTCCCGAGGCCCTCGCCGCCTTGACGGCGGCGCGCCTCGCAGGCATCCCCAAGGCAACTCCTGGGGACGTGCGAGTCCTGGGATGTGGGAATGTCACCCGCCGCATGGTGGGCCGCAGCGCTGCCAAGGTCCACCACGCAGACATGCGGGCGGCGGTGGGGGACCAACAGTTTGGCCTTGCCAAGGACGGATGCGGTGCCCTCCATCGACGTCTATGCACGATGGCCAACTCGAGCCCAGGCAAGTGGGTGGTGGCGGTGGACCTAGGGGATGCGTTCAGCAACATCCCCCGCGACCTCGTGAAGGAGGCCGTGCGCACCAAGGTGCCCGCTCTGGCGCCGCTGGCGGAAGCCTGGCTCCCTGCTCGCACACGCCATGCGGCGGGGGGTGGGTCTCAACCCGCCCAGCTGGTCGACCAGAACCGTGGCCTCGACCAGGGCTGCCCGATGAGTCCGGGCTTTTACGCGGTCGGCACCGCGGATGTTCTCAGCATCGGTCGCGTGGCCGTGCGTGCGGTGGACACTGAAGGGGATTGCCTGGCCTTCTTGGACGACACGTACTTCGTGGGCACCGCGGCCGCTGTGTTCCGCGGTTTGGATGCCTGGCGAGCCCGCATCGAGGCCCACGGGATGAAGCTGAAAATGTCCAAGACCCAGATCTGGTCCCCAGATCCCCACGCTGTCCTGCCGCCGGAGTTTGCGGAGCACGCCCAGTACCGCGTCCAGAAGCTCAAGGCGGCGGGGTCTACCCTGGCCTACACAAACCACGACGTGGACGCCGACTGGAGGGACGTCCCGCTCACGGACTTTGCCGTCCCGGACGACCTCGACGAGGGAGGCCTCGCGCCGGCTGGCGGTGCCGGGGCCGCCCCGGGCGCCGCCGCACCACTCCCCTGCGGCGAGGCCTTCCTCCAGAAGCAGGACCGCTACTTCCGAGAGCTCCTGACGCTCCGCACGCATGGGCTGTCGGCCTTCGACGCCTTCCAGTTGATGCGGATCTGGTCGAGGGGCGCCTGCGTCCACATCCAGCGGGCGCTCCCGCTCACGACGGCGTGGGGCCGCAGGGTGGATGACGGAGTGGTCGCCTTCGTCAACGCCCTTTTGGGGGTCACGGCCGCCCCCCGTGAGCAGATCTTCATGAAGGTCAGCGACGGAGGTCTGGGCTGTGGCAGCGCCGAACAGCGCGGTCCCGCTGCCCTCCTGGCGCCCTGGGAAGCCGGGATCCACGCGGCTGCCCAGGAGCTCCGAGAGACGACAACGATCGGCTTCTTTCGGCGGTGGCCGGGCCTAGGCCGCGCCCTCTCGGCAGCGGATGAGGAGCAGGGACGGCTGGCAGGAGGCCGCCGCCCCCAGAGTGACCGCTGGCAGGGCCTTCTGGAAGGGCGGAAGGGCAAGGACCAGAAGACGTACACCCAGCACGTACGGGACCACGCCACCAAGACGTTCTTGGCCGCGCTGCCGGTGACGGCGGCGGCGGCGGTGCACTGCGCCTCGGGCAGCTCAGCGGGCGCCTGGTTGGATAACTTCGAGGGGGTCTCGCCCCTCGCCGACCACGCGTTCTGCATTGCGGCCGAGAGGCGCATGCACCTGCCGCTGCTGCAGTCCGAGTGCACGTGCCAGAACCGACCGGCAGCGCCCACTCGCGCGATGGCGCAGGTCGGCCCTGCGCGTGGCCGCACGGTGGACGTCCGCGGCGCTCGCGCGCTCAACTGTCCCAGGGGAGGTGGCCCGATGCGCCGCCACAACGCCATCCGAGATGCCGTGGCGCTCTGGCTGCGCGGGGTGGGCCACCACGCCCCAGTGGAGCAGGTCATCCCAGAGTGGCACACGGAAACACAGGGCGCGGCCACATTGGACGTCGTTTACCATCGAGGTATCCATGGCCGAGTTTGTCTCGACACCAGTTTGGTGGACGAGGTGGCCGTGGCCCAGACGGGGCGGCCGCATCAGGCAGCCCTGCAGCGCAGAGAGAAAGTGAAGCACCGTAGGTACCCATTTTCTGGCCTGGTGCCCTTTGTTCTCGATGTCAACGGCCGCTGGGGTGCAGAGGCTGAGACGTGGCTGCGCCGTGCCGTGGGGGAATTGCCCGAGGCCGAACGGCCCGCGGCACGCTCATCCCTGCGCTCGGCAGTGGCCAACGCCCTGCAGGGACAAATCGCTGAGCAGGTCGCCCTGGCGACGGAGGACGTAGTCGGGCTGGGTGCCGGGGCCGCCCCGAGCGTCCGGTCTTGACTAGGTGTGGCTCCCTCCCATTTGCGCGTGCCCCCTGACCCTCCCCTTCCTCCTCGCCCTCCTGCTGCCCCGATCAGTCGTAAAAAGTTGGTCACATCTGCAGTGTGCACGGTACTGTTCAGTTCCCTTGTAGTGTGCATGATGCGCTCTTGCTTTGTCATGTCTGTCCTGCACGCCGCGTTGCGCAGCCACCCTGCCATGTGCGCGTCGTGCCCCCGCCACGCCATATTTGTTGTGCTCTTAGTCTCTGTCTTGGGCTGCCCTCTCAACTCACCCGCGCTGAGCCTTCATATCGCCAGTTACACCTGCTCGAGGCCACTGGTTAAAGAGGCGTCAAGAGGCGTTCAAGAACGGGGCCGCCCCGCGGGTCCTGGGGCCGTCGGCGGCCCGCCGCCCGCTTTGTCGCCCGCCCGCGACGCGGTTTCCCCGCCCCCCTTTCCCCTCTCCTGCCCGTCCAGGGCCCCGAACGGGGGTCGGGCCGTTTTCCGCCTGCACAAGGATCGGCCCCCTCGCACCTGGAGCCGTTGGTTTCAGCATGTAGTCTTCATGCTTTACCTTTGCCCCGCCTTTGCAGTCGGCCGCCCCATTTTGGTTCGGTGCGCAGCCTCTCCCCCTCCCCTCTCTTCCTCGGCCGCTGTTTGGCTCGTGAGGTCTTGTCTCGCACAATCTCTCGAGCTGCATCTCCCGTGCCATCCTTCCGACCAAGCGATGGCGCCCAAGTTCTCGAAGCCCGCGCCGATGCCGTGGCCTGCCGAGACGCACGCCGACTCGCCCAGTCACGATGCGGCGCCTCTTCGCGAGGCTTTGGCGGCGAAGGCCAAGGCGAAGGCTGAGGCACGCGCGGAGGCCAGCGGTGCTACCGCGGCCGACGCGCCCACTTCCAAAGCGGGGCCTGCGCAGCGCCCTGGCCAGCAGGTGAGCGCGTCGGAGAGCGAAGACGAGGGGTTCGACATGATGTCTGAGGCGGCGACCTTTCGGACGGCGCCGACACTGCCCACGGGATCAGTGACGCCTGCCGAGGACGCCGACGGAGGCGGCGGTACGGGGGCCGCCCCCAGCGCCGCCGCCTCCGATGGCGCCTCGGACGGAGGCCCCACGGCGACGGCCGAGGCGCCCGCTGAGGCCTCAGCGATGCCCACGTCGGCGGTGGTGCCAGTGACGAAGGCCGCCCTGGCAGCGGCAGCCACCTACGCCAACTTCACCACGGAGCAGCGCCGTGGGTTGGACGCGATCACCCTCGCGCTCCACAACCTCCAGCTGCGGGAGCAGGCCGTGGGCGGCCGCGGCGGCCGAGGGGCGCGCAGCGACGCCGACGGCGGTCGCTCCGTGGACGATGAGACCGCCAGTGAGGCCCCGAGCGCAGCGACCACGGGTGCCCTCAGCGGTCATGGAGGCAAACGCCACCGCCGACGCAGCAACAAGGCCGTCTACGGCCAGGCCCCCCAGCCGAGCGGCGGCGCACCTGCCGCGCTCGAGGGCGCCGAGATGATGGCGGAGGAGGACTACGCCGAGGCGGGCTACGTCCACTGCATGGGCGCGTACTGGGCCCCGCCGCAGCGCCTGGGCTGGTGTCGGGTGTGCACAGAGCTGGACGACTGGAAGATCATGATGGTGGAGTACGTGGACGAGCTCAGTTGTGGGGAGATGCGCCGCTACGCTGAGGCTTCAGAGCGCAACCAGAAATACCCCGCGCTGCGGAGGGGCACACAGGGGCAATACAAGCTGTACACGTGCTCGCGCGGCGACGACACAGAACATCACCGAGCAGGAGGCGGTGACGCGCGCAGCGCGCCTGAACAAGGGCGCAGGCTCCATCGACCACGCCGCCAAGAGAGTGGCGAAGTTCCGTGCGAGCTTCGACCACATCAAGGAGGGCATGGACGTGCTGGTGGGGTTCGCGCTCTCCGAGGAAGGCTTGCTTGCCCTGCGGAGGGCAACGCAGGGCGTAGGGGTGGGCATCGATCCGCGCCCCCCCAGCCACGGAAACGGTGGCGGAGGAGGTCGGTCGTCCGATGGCGATGGAGGTGGGGGCGGTGCCGGGCCGCCCCGTGCGCCACCCCCACCCCTCGAGAATGGACCTCCCCGTGGCGAGGAGAGCGACCCCCAACCCGACAACGATGCTGAGGACCAGGAGCACCAGCTGACCGACGTCAAGACCGTGGAGGAGGTCACGGACATCGAGCCCCTGCTGCGGCTCGGCCTCTCCAAGAAATCGCTGAAGCGTATGGCGCGGGCCTATGGCGTCCTCAAATTCGAGACCATGCGCACCCGCATGCTGGGAGGCCTGGGGCCCATCCTGGAGAAGAAGGAAGACATGGTGAGGGGCACAGAGGCGCAGGACGGGGTCCAGAAGTGGCTCGACTCGCTGAATGAGGAGGCAGAGGACGATGTGGGAAGACTGAAGAAGGGCGTCCTGGAAGCCTCGGGGGTCGCGGACGCACACCTGGGACACAAACGTGCCTGGAAGGAGGAGACAGGGCAACACCGCGGCGCAGGAGGCCTACCGACGCATGGGCGACTACACGGACCAGTTCTACCGTGGCAAGGGCTTCACGTTCAACCTGTACTACAAGTGCTCGGCCAACAAGACCTGGGACAACCCCAGGGGATGCTGCTCGGTAATCCGATCTGATCGCTGGACGCAGCTGCTCACCTGCGCGCAGGGGGCGGCGGGGGAGACGGGGCAGCGCTGGCACTGCCACTGCGGCGCGCGCTACTCGACCTCCTACGGCGTCTGCGTCGAGCTGATAGAGGAGGAGCTGAACCCGACGCGTGCGTACTACATGCACGCGGAACACCCCGAGGAGGACATCCGCGACTTGAAGGCCCTGCTGCGCCACGACAAGCTCAAGAAGGAGGAGATACCAGTGTTCAGCGCTGTGGACCTCCTGCAGTACCTGCCCAAGGTCGAGCCGCTGGCAGTGGGCACCGTCTTCAAGCGCTACGCTCCACGCCAGCCGCAGTGGGAGGGCCACTATGCGTTAATGGAAGGGCTCTCCTGGGAGAGCCTGACCGAGTTCAAGTGGGCCGACCTGTGCGCGCAGGTCGCCTGGGGACTGAACGACCCAGAGTGGGCGGGCTACAGCAAGAAGACGCGGAATAAGGCCAAGAGGGAGCGCCTGGAGATGGCGTACAGGGAGCTGGCGCTCTACGAGCGCCGCCACAACCTGCGGGAGGGCAGCCTCACGGGCGGCGGTGGCGGCACAGGGGTCGCCCCGCGCGCCACCCCCGTCCGCACCGCCAGCGCCCCTCCAGCGGGTGGGGCCCGCGGCAGCCAGGACCCGCCACCACCGCCTGTCGGGGCCCCGCCAGCGGCCATCATGGCCCCGCCGCCGCCGCCGCTGACGGCGCCCCCCGCGGTGCTGCCGCCGCCGACGGACCCGCCGCCGCCGACGGACCCGCTCCCGCAGCAGATCCCAAATGTTGCAGGCCTGAACGTGGCCCTCGGCGAAGATCTCGAGCGCTAAATCTTTGGGCCCTCAGGGCAGGCGGGCGGCAGTGGCGACATCGGGGGAGAAGTGCAGGCGCTGCCGTCGCAGGTCTTTGCAGCCATTGCGCAGGGAGCAGGCCAGCCCGCCTGAATGATGAAGCCCAGCAGGTTCCATGCCCTCGGGGAGGCTACGTGAGTCCACGCCCAGATTTCGTGCCTGCCACTCTCAGAGGTGCTGAACCAGTAGGTCTGCTTACGCCCCAGCTGCAGCAACGCCGCCTTGCCCGCGAGTGCGGCGTGCCCACAGTGGTACCCCCCTCGCGTCGCAGCATATGTTGCTTTAGCCTCCGCTCTGCGTGCGGTCATCTGTGCGCCTCGCCACTCTGGCATGCCAATGGGCTGGCCATCTTGGCTGGCCATCTTGGCCTCCTCTCACGCCCACTTGCGCTCGTGAGCCTCGCTGGCGGTGCTGGGGTCGCCCCGTGTGCTGCCGCGACGCCGCTGGGCGCCTAGCCATTTTGGCTTGCCATCCTGGCCTCCTCTCGCGCCTTCCTGCGCTAGTTGGCCTCGATGGCGGTACTGGGGTCGCCCCGTGTGCTGCTGCACCGCCGCTGACGCTTCACTTTGGGCCGTAGGGACCAGCTGCCCTCGGATAAGCGCCCGCCGCTGCATGCACGTCAGACCCGCCCTTTCACCCAGAAGAGGTGCCCGCTACATACTGGCAATGAGGCAGCCACAAGGACGCTCTTCCCAAGGTGGTTGAGCCGTGGTGATGTGGTGCACGAGACCGCCAGTAGTAGTAGTAGTAGTAGTAGTAGTAGTAGTAGTAGTAGT
>CAUYUJ010017638.1:325701-388201 GCA_963575745.1 Prorocentrum cordatum | reverse complement strand
GGCAGCTGAGGAATCCCGAAGAATCCGAAGGAATCCTGGGGAATTCCGAAGAATCCGAAGGAATCCTTACGAATTCCGAAGAATCCGAAGGAATCCCGAGGAACTCCGAAGAATCCGAAAGAATCCGGAGGAATTCCGAAGAATCCGAAGGAATGCGGAGAAATTCCAAAGATCCCATCCATGGTTGTAATTTGTCTCATTTCTGGTTGGAATTGGTCTCACTTCTGGTTGCAATTCGCTCCGAACGGTTGGAATTGGGACAAGTCGGTTGTAATTCGTTCCATTTCGGGTCCGACCCCCCCCCCTTCCCCCCTTTCGCCACGCCGCCCCCTGACTCCGGAACCCGACCCCCGCCACCCGTACCCCTAGTCCTCACCCTAACCCAAGCCCCTAATCCTAACCCCAACCGCTAACCCCAGCCCCAAAGAGTCCTCACTACTCATTGCTCAATACCCTCTACAGACTACTCGCTATTCGCTACTCACATCTAGCTACCCCCTACTCACTACTCACGACTCACCACTCACTGTCCACTACTCACTACCCACCACCCACGACTCGCTACTCACTACCCCCTACTCACTACTTCCTCCTCCCTACTCACTACTCACTACTCACTCCCTACTACCCATTATTAATACTCACTACTCACTAAGCACTATTCACTACTCCCTATTCACTACTCACTAATCACTACTCATTACCCACTAACCACTATCTTCTACTCACTACTCACTACAAACTACTCACTGCCCACAAATCACTACTCACTACCCACTACTCGCTACTCGCTACTCACTACTCCCTACACACTACTGATTCCCCAATACTCAGTACTCACTACTCGCTACTCCCATACTCGCTACCCAATACTCACTACTCACTCCCCGCTACTCACTACACTACTCCTTACTTACTACTCCCTACTCACTAGTCACTACATAGTCTCTAGTCACTAGTCACAACTCACTAGTCACTAGTCACTAGTCACTACTCACTACCCACTACCCACGACTAACCAATCGCTACTCACTGCCCACTATTCGCTACCCAGTTCTTACTACGCACTGCTCACTACTCCCTACTCCCTACTCCCTACTCCCTACTCCCTATTCACTACTCGCTACTCCGTATTCGTTACTCACTAATCACTATCCACTACTCACTACTGACTACTCTCTACTCACTACTCACTATTCACTACGCCCTACTCGCTCCTCACTACTCACTACTCGTTACTCCCTACTCGCCACTCACTACTGACTACCCACTGCCACTACCCACTACTCTCTCTATTCATCACTACTCACTACTCACTACGCACTACGTACTACGTACTACTCAATACTCACTACTCACTACTCACTACTCACTACTCGCTACTCACTACACACTACGCACTACTCCCAACTCCCTACTCACTACTCACTACTCACTACTCACCACTCACTACGCACTACGCACTACCCACTACTCACTACTCACTAATCACTACTCGCCACCCACTACTCTCTACGCACTAACTCACTACCCACTACTCATTACTCCCTTCTCCCTACTCAGCACTCACTACTCGCTACTCGCTTATCACTACTCACTACTCGCCACTCACTACTCACTTATCAATAAACACTACCCACTATTCACTACTCACTACTCCCTACTCCCTACTCCCTACTCGCTCACTAGTCACTACGCACTAACTCACTACTCACTACTCACCATTCCCTACACCCAACTCCGCACTCCCTACACGGGGAGGGGGGTCCGACCCCCCCCCCCTTTCCAACGCCAAGGGGGGGAGGGGGGGGGGATTCTGGACCCCCCTTCAAGGGACGGACCCCCCCCCTCCTTAAGGGGGGAAGGGGGAGGGGTCCGGACCCACCCCTTCCCCTTGAAGGGGGGAAGGGGGGGGGGGGGTTCTGGACCCCCCCCCCTTTAGTGTATTAGGGGAGATCCACTGGCGCACTTTCGCTATATGGGTTATAGGGCTATAAGGCTATAGGACTATAGGGCGATAGGGATATAGGGCTATAAGGCTCTAGAGCTACAGGGCGCCGGGCACCCGGGCACCCGGGCACCCAGCACCCGGGCACCCGGGCACCGTGCACCAAGGCCCGGGCTGGGCACCTGGCACCCGTCGCCCGGGCACCCGGGCACTCGGGCATCCGGGCACCCGGACCCGGCCACCGAATCGGCGGCGAACCCAGGCACCCGGGCACCCAGGCACCCGGGCCCGGCCACCGAATCGGCGGCGAACCCGGGCACGGGCACCCAGGCCCGGCCACCGAATCGGCGGCGCACCTCACCAACCCTTACATCCGCGAGGACCCCTACAGAGGCAAGCTCTGATTGGGGGAAAGATTGTCAATCATCGTCATCTTCCTCCTTCTCTCCTCGTCCTGCCGGCCCGCATGTGGCGCGTCGTCGCTGCCTTGTCGCGCGTTTGGCGCGTTTTCTGTCCGCCAGGTGACGCGTTTGGCGTCGCCAGCACGCTCGCAGCATTGTCTTCCCACGCGCGTTTGGCGCATGGCTGCTAAGTTCGATCGCCAATATCGGATCCTGCTGAAGGCCCTTGCCATCCTTGCCGTTTTTTCCCTTGCTCGAGTCCCATGTGTGGAATCTTTTCACCTCCGCCATCAGCGTCAACCGATCCCAAGATCTGGGTGGGGATCTCGATTTCCATCATGCCAGGAACCCGCGCTGGCAGTCCCAGGAATTTCAAATATCTCAATTCACCCAAGACTGGCAGTGCAGTAGTGCGGGAAGGGTCACTCAGAACACCTGAACGAATCGTGCTTCGGCGCACGGCAGTGCAGATGAGGCCTCTCCTCAGAACGTGGGACGCTGAGCCCCCCCATTGGACGCGTCCAAATTCGAAGCGCCAGGGACGAGTTTCGAACTTGAGCCAAAATGGCTCGAGCCAAAATGGCTGCGGGAAAGTTTTGGAACGTTTTGGCAAGCAGGGCGTGCGCTGCTGAACCGAGGCTAACACTCGGGCCTCGCGGAGCCTCGAGACCGCCCCTGGAGCCCCAGCATAAGGGGGAAAGGCGCCCCCGCGGATGCGGTTTCTCGAGGCCCTTCCCAGAGGGGGCCTCGCACATTTTAGTTAGCTGCCGCCCGTCCAACGTTGCGGTACGTCCGCCCCTCTGGCATAAGGACAAACCGCGCAGGTCACAATAGGCCAGGGTGCGAGACCGCACCCCCAATCGCGACGGGCCCCTGGACCGACCAAACGACCACGGACGGAAACGGGTTAACCCCGACGGCAAGCGGCCTGACAAGCTTCTATAAGGGAGGCCCGAGAAACCAGAAGCTCGCACTCGGTGCACCGAAAATCGGCCCCGTGAGCAAGAGGGGGAGGAGGAGGAGGAGGAGGAGGAGGAGGAAGAGGAGGAGGAAGAGAAGGAGGAGAAGGAGGAGAAGGAGGAGGAGGAGTTGGAGGAGGAGGAGAAGGGAGGGAGGGAGGGAGGAAGGAGGGGAGGAAGAGGAGGCCTCCGATGTCTCAGCTGACCCTCGCCCGACTTGCCCTCGCCGCCGCGGTGGCCCGGCAGCGGCAGGAGGCCGCCCCCCCCGGGGGGAGACGCACCTGCCCCCGTCGTGTGCTGGCGCGGGCAGCTCCCCCCGTGCCCGATCGAGCATGGGGGCGGCTCCCCGCCGCCCCTCCCCGCCCCCCCACCCCCAGAGGAGGACACTCGATCGGTCGATCCCCGATCCTCGACCCTCCTCCTCCTCCTCCTCCTCATCCTTCTCCTCCTCCTCCTCCTCCTTCTCTTCCTCCTCCTCCTCCTCCTCCTCTTCTTATTATTATTAGTATTATAATTCGTATTCTTATGATTGTTCGTATTATCTTCGTCTTCTACTTGTTATTGCGATTCTTATTAGTATTATTCTTTTTCTGATTATTATTATTAATAATATTCGTAGTAGTATGTTCCTTCTGCTTCTTAGTATTATTATGTTTCTTCTTCGTATTATTAATATTCTTCTTCGTATTATTAGTATTATTATTATTCTTATTATTATTAGTATTCTGAGTATTCGCCGTAGTATTCGTATTCGTCTTATTCTTACTAGTATTATTCTTCTGATTATTAGTATTCCTCTTAGTCTTAGTCTTAATATTCTTCGTCTTCATATTAGTATTATTCTTATTAGTAGTCATGCTTCTTCTTCGTATGAGTCGTATCACTATTGTTCGTATTAGTAGTAGTAGTCTTCGTATTCTTCGTAGTATTATCATTCTTCGTATTATTGTTATTACTATTAATATTAATAGTATTCGTAGTCGTCTTCGCATTACGTTTCTTCTTATTGTTCTTAACTCTTCTTCTTTTTATTATTATTACTCCTCCTCCTCCTCCTCGTCCGCCTCCTCCTCCTCCTCCTCCTGCTCCTCCTCCTGCTCCTCCTCCTCCTCCTCCTCCCTCTCCCCCTCCTCCTCCCCCCCCTCCCCCTCCTCGCACGTGCCTCGGAATGAAGTTCGAGCTCGTCTAGCCTCGCCGCATCTGCCACCGAACCGCCATCGCGATTTCGGCGGCCTTTGAATTAGAGATGGGCTCAGGGCTGCAAGCTCGGATATCATGATAAAGCCAAGTGGAAGCGGCCAGAACAGAAAGAGAGACGCGGGATGGACGGTGGACGCACAGACGGGCAATGGGGCACGAGGCAAGGAAGGGGAGATCAACAACAGAGCAGAGATGGGTGAGGAACCTGGGGCATCGCCAATAGTGCTCTTGAGCATCAGCTGCTGGGGCACCACAGCCCATTCGGCAGGGCTCAGTTTGCTGAAAGCGGGCCGCTGTGGGCCAGCCATGCATCAGGAATTTGAGGACCGCAAGCGCTTTCGCTGTCGGCAGCGCAGCGACCGTAGTCTGGATGTCAGACCAGGGGGGCGCTCGGGCATCGGCAATCGTAATCGGGAGCCAGCTAGCCAACCTCAGAGCGAATACCTCCGCGAGGCAGGCTGGGTGCAGGTGTTCTCGCATGCCAGTGGTGAGCAGTCTCTGTGTTTTGAAAGTCTGTCCTTCAGGAGTGGCCTCGGTCTTCTGTCGGAGAGAGTCGAGGGCAGCAAGAGCAGCAGCAGACACCCGCCTTCTCGCGGCAAGGGACGAGGAGATGAGACCCGAGCCTATGTCCTGAGGGAATCCTTCAGACGCGGCTGCCAGGAATTCAGCGAACGAGGCCTGTTTCCAGAAATCGGGGTACAGAGGGGAAAATGGGGGGCTCGCAAGCGTAGCCTCGTCTCTATGTCTCTCGGCGGCATCTCTGAGCGCCGTGAGCACAGATGGCCAGACGTTTAAGGAAGATTTGCTAGCACGAATGAGGGAGGAACAACAAGTGGACGTCAAACAGTGGAACCGCGGGCCGCCCCAGGAGTGCAAAGACAGCCGGCCAGACCGAGGGAGAGCGCAGTGCGGAATTTGAAGCAGGCGGGCAATAGCGGCACTTTCGAGGCGGGGGAGGTCCGAAGGAGGAGGGAGAAACTGAGCAACATACGACAGCACGCTAGCCACTCTGGAGTTATATAAGTGAGCGACAGCCCCAGCAGGTGCACCCTGAATAGCAAGCTGGAAACCGCGGTCAACCCATGCAGCGAAAGGCTCTCTCCAGGACTCCGTAGTGACTGAGGGCCCGAGCCAGATGCCTAGGTATTTCAGTTGATCACGCACAGGGAACTCACTCCAGGAAGGGATGTTCTGCGCGATCCAGTTCTCGCACTCATTAGCGATGTCGGGCGAGAAGCGGGAGGCCAGAGGAACCACAACACACTTGCTGCACTTGAGCTTGAGCGATGCCACCCTCGCAGCGACTCTGAAGATACGGGCCATAATCTTGAGCGCGGACAGTCGACGGATGGCTGCCCCCACATCATCAGCGCGCGCCCTGACAATCCCCAACTTGCGACCTTCCACACTCAACTGCATGTCCTGAAGAAATGGATCTGCCGAGATCGCAAAGAGAGCGCCCGAGCCAGGGCACCCCTGGACGATGCCGCTTAGAATCTGGAGCAGCACGATGAGCTTGGAGCTGGAGTCGGCGCTGATGCCGTAGCAGGTGATGCAGCGGTAGATCTCCATCACGAAGAACACGAATGAGGATGGTAGTGTACAAAATTCCAACACCATGAGCATCCATTGGCGAGAAAGACTCGGGAACGCAGCGCCGAAGTCGTAGCTCACGAGGGCCGGCTTGAGAGAGACGGCTGAGGGGTCGGCAGAGTAAAGACGAGCAAAGCCGTCGATCTCGACGACGTTCTGGCCGAAATTCCTTCCCATAACAAACCCACGCTGGATGTCACAAAGTTTGTGAGGGAGAGCGAGAGACAGACGGCGAAATACAACCGAGGTAATCAGCTTGTTATCTGCGTTCTTAAGCCCGAGGGGTCGGAGTCCACTGGCTGGGCGAATACATTCTTCAGAGGGGTCATCATCAGCAGGTTTCGGGACGAAGATACCCAAGAGAGCGTTGAAGCCAAACGGCATGTGGTTGCCCCCGAGGATCCACCAGCGCGCACTGTCCAGGATTTCCACGGAGTGCGGAGCAGCCCGCCAGGCCGCATAGGGGATTTGGTCAGGTCCAGGAGCAGAGTCCGATGATTTCTGCATCGTTTTCTGGAAGTCCAGGAGCGAGGGAGGTTCCAGGTCGGGGAGCGTGATCTTGGGGGCGAAGCGAGCGAGACAGGTAGAGGCGGCCTCGACATCGATAGACTTGGTCCCAAACACTTGCCTCCAGTGATCAGAGATGCCCTCGCGAATCTCGGCCTCCGATGATGTCGCGATGTGGCCAATCCTCAGCCCCGAGAGGTGCAGCCGACGGTTGAACGGTGCCCAGAGACGAGCACGGCGGGCAAGCGCACGAAGTCGGCGCCTGGACTTAGCCAACTTCGCAGGTGCGCTGAGCTCCGTCATGTTACGACGAATTGCAGCTTGCTCGCTTTCGGCGTCAGCCAGCTGCAGAGAGCCCAGGAGCGTGCAAAACTCGGCGTGCTTGCGGATGGAGAGAGACGGGATAGCGAGATCCAGGTCCAAGAATTCCTTCCCAAGATCGCACTGTAGAAGTCTCCCAGCGCCCCGAAAGTCTTGTCTCCAAACAGCCCTGGCGATGGCCCTGAGGAGGAGGATCTTGCGTTTGGGGTCCGTGGGGTTCCCTTTGAGGAAGCTGTTACGAGCCTGTCGGGCACCTTCACGAATAACTTCTTTGTACTGCAGGAGGACCAACGGAGGGGAGAGGCACGATGTGTCGATGTTATCCCAGGCGGCCAGAACATATTCACGGAATCGAGGATGCTGAAAGAGATGTTTAGGGATTGGTTGAGAGTCAGGATCAGGAGGAGGGCGAAAGCGAAGCACAGCTTGCAGCGCAACGTGATCTGAAATCCCTCGCTGTTCGAGGGCTTCAGGCGTCTCTATCGTGGCAGCCGTGATCGACATCTGTGTAAGCCTCCAACTGGGACCCGAGAAGAAAATCCTGCCGGTTTTGGAAGCGTGGTCGAACGCACCAGTATAGTGTGTCATATCGGGGTATCGATCTCAATCATGGCTCCCAAGGTAGACCTCCAGCCAGAATCTCGCGATGCATACCACTCCTGCACCACCGGCGCAGGGGCAAAGTTCGGGGGCGGGATGGTCGGGCGCGGCGGCTCGCTCGAGAAGTTGAAATCACCAGCCACCACCACGAAGTGCGAGTGAGGATGGCATCGGGCAAGTTCCAGAGAGGAGTCGATATATGACACGATGAGTTGGACCTCTTCCGAAGATAACTTGAAGTTATGGATGTTAAAGTGGTGGATGGTGACATTCTCCGAGCACCCACTAGACCGCGAGCCTAGCTTGACACAGGTGTAGAGCGCTCTGCCCACCACCAGAGCGCTGCCTGCGACGCTAGACGGAGCGCCGAAGCCGAAAGAGGAGCACGGGGAAGGGAGTAGAGTGGCCACACCTCCTTTACGCCTGGAGTCGAAGCCCGAGAAGACCGCTTCATATCTGTGGTTGCTGAAGTGCAGGAAATCCTGGAGGTCCTCTGAAGAACCATGGGTCTCCTGGATGGCGACAAACTGGAAGCCTCGGAGGAGGGAGCGGAGGTAGGCCTGCTTGCGGGAGCGGGTCTTGGGGTCATGGTGGAAGAGAGAGCGGGCATTCCAAGTACTGAACTTAATGATCATGTCCTGAGAAGGGGAAGACGGGAAAAAGCTGAACAGTCCGCTAGGAGCTCCACTGAGCCTCAGGACCACAGAACAGGGTCTTGAGCTGCGCGCCGATGCCCTCGTTGTCGATGCCGAGCTCGCTGCACACGGCGCGGTCCCACTCGATCGTCGGGGCCTCCCCGTCGACAGGCGTGATCCGCAGGATGGGTCGCCACTGGCAAGAGATCTCGCCCTTGCCGCGATCCGTGAAGAAACGCTTGTGCTCGTACTTCTCCGTGAGGAGCTTGCGAGCCTGCTTGATGAATAGCTCTCGCTTGATCTGGAACGTGTTCTTGTCGCTTGACACGAACACTTGTATTTGCTGACCTGCGACGTCAACCGTGTTGAACCTCCTGTACGTGTTGTCGTGGTTCCTGAGGTTGCCGAGGCACTGGGCAACCTTCCTGGCTGCGTAGCCAGCGGCGCCTCTGATGGTGACCGTGAAGCGGCGGGCCGCAGGGCCCTCCAAAGAAGAGACCTCCCAGTCGTCCACGTCGAGGTTGCAGTCGGCGAGCCACGGTCCGATACACTCCGAGACCTTCGCCGTCGAGACGAGCGCCTGGGCCCGAACGACGATGATGCTCGGATTCGCAGTTCTGTGGAATGCTTGCGAAACAGGTGTCGAGGATGTCGGGGTCTCCGTCTTGACACAGTTGAGGAGCAGGCGCATCTCGGCGATCTCGGCCTGCATGTCAGTGATGGACTTCTGGTGATTGTCGACTCGCGCTTCCACTCTGGCGAAGCGCTGCTCCAGCTGCTGGTTGAGCCCGTAAAAGTGCTTGTCCAGGTTCTCTGTGATTCCAGACAGGCTCCGCTTGACGCCGTCCAGGGCGCCGAACAGCTCAGACCGAGTCCGATCAACATAAGCACGAATCTCATTGTTGTCATCGCCACCAGCTCTGGCCATCTTTGCTGGGGGCGCCTCCTGCTCGCTGCGTGGCGTAGCAGGTTGGGTCTCCGAGGAGGCGGCAGAGCCATGCTGGCCACTCATGGCGCGCGCCGCTGGTGGACAAAAAAGTGGGGCGTGAGCGAGGAATCCAGGGAGAAGGGATGCCGAAATCGCTGGGGGCTATCGAGCCAGCCCCTTGGCTGCGAACAAGCTCAAGCCGCCAGGGCCGAGCGGTTTGAACTTGAGCCAAAATGGCTACGGACCCCCCCCCCCTCCCCCTCCTCCTCCTCCCCCTCCTCCTCCTCCTCCTCCTCCTCCTCCTCCTCCTCCTCCGCCTCCTCCGCCTCCTCCTCCTACTCCTCCTCCTCCTCCTCCTCCGCCTCCTCCTCCTCCTCCTCTTCCTCCTCCTCCTCCTCCTCCTCCTCCTCCTCTTCCTCCTCCTCCTCCTCCTCCTCCTCCATCCCCCACTCCTCTGTTGATCGGGAGGTCTGCCGAAGATTCGTGGTGCCAATGGTGAGGCTGGCGACAGTGCCCCCAAGTGTATCGAGTCCGACGTGCGCCCACCTGTTGCTCAGGAGTCAAGCGTGCGCGCCTTCTGTCGGAAGAGCAGCGCCAAAAACGAAGTTTGGGGTGAGCAGCCAGCCCACAACAGCCTCTCCCCCCCACAGCCCCCCCAAGCCCCACCCAGCTCGGTGATAGGTATGCGGAGCTGCGTCACAATATTCAGGAGTCTGCGCATCTGAGCGGAAGTTCGATGCATGCATGGAGTGGCCGTGCAGTGGCGACGTTATCCATGCGTTTTGCGTGGCGCTTGTCTCCCGAAGTGCAAGTTGGATGCCTGATGTCTCCTGCACCTGGCATGCCGCCCCCTGCACGAGCGCAGGGACGAGACTTGAGCAACGACTCCCTCTAACCCTGTGCGCCCAAGTGAGTGATCGCCTATCCGCCTATCTCGCTCTGGATCTTTAGTCCAGTCGCGCTTGCAAACAACATGTGGCTGACAGAAGCTCCACACCGTGATTGCTACGATGCGTCGCCAGAGAATTCGCAGAACACTATGCATAGGAGGCACCAGGGACGGAGGAAGGAGGCCAATGATAAGGGGGAAGCATCAGGAGGGAAGGCGAGCTCGAGCAGAAAAAGGGCAACGAGCGACGCGCATCGGCATCATCCTTGTCGGCGTCCCTCTTCACTGCGCGTGCACGTCCCAGCGCCTACCGGATGCTTCGCAACTTCCCGACGGTCTCGAACTGCTGAACCTCCTCCTTGCCGAACGTTACGCGGCGGTCACTCTTGCGCGACCTCGCTGTGCTGGGTGACAGGGCGGGCGACGCCGAGTCTCTGTCGCCGTGCAGAGCTGCCCTGGGCAGGTCAACACCTCCGTCTGCCCCCTCCTTGATGGGACTGTTTTCCACCACCACCACCATAAGTTGGATGGGGGGAGGGAGGAGGAGGAGGAGGAGGACGAGGAGGAGGAGGAGGACGAGGAGAAGGAGGAGAAGGACCCCCTCCCCCCATCCAACTTGTGGTGGTGGTGGTGGTGGAAAGCAGGCCCCTCCCCTCCTGCTTCCCCGAGCGGCGCGCGCTGATCGGCAGGAGCACTGGAGCGCCCCTCGCGGCTGCGGCCTTCGACGGCTCCGCGCCCCTCGCATCTGCCGACGGTGCCTCCGCCGGCGCCCCCCTGGGCTGCGCACTCGGGCGCGGCGCCGCGGCCTCTGGCGCGTGCCGCGGCGGGGCGTGGGCGCAGCCCATCGCGCGGGAGCAGAGATGGACAAGCGCGCGTTCCACGACTCGCAAAGTGACTACTCGCAGATGGCCCGGATCCGCCGCGGGGGGTCTGCGACACCTTGCGTGGAGGAAGACGTGTTTTTCTCGGGCGTTTGCGAGTAGGCGCTTTGCGAGTAGTGGAACGCGCTCGGCGAAGAGAGGGGGCGTCGGGGAGGCTCCGCCGAGTCTGGGCAGGCCGGGCCGGTGCACAGCTGGAGCCGGCAGGAGCACACGAGCGACGATCAGAGAGGGGTCCTGCGCGAGATGGCATGGCGACCTCGCGCGGCGGCGTACGCGGGTCGCCAGCGCGGCACGATGCCGTAGAGAGGAGGGCGCTTACGCGCGACCTTGTGCGGGCAACGTGCACGTCAATGTCGGCACAGGCGACCCCGTCGTTCGTGCGTCGCTTACACGGCGTTAGAGTGTGTAGCGTTTCAGGATGAATGATGTGGAAGTGCCCCCCGGAAAGACGATCATTCGGGACGATAAACAGTGCTGGCGGCGGCGACGACGATGACGCTCGTGGTCATAAGATGAACTCGGCCCAACTGTGAGATGTCATGTTTCTCGAAAAAGGCTCTAAATTTTGAAGCTCAGGCGTGCTAGACGATGTGCCGCATCCCTTCGCTGGGCTGCAGAAGAGGGGGATGCGCGGGGCCAGGAGGAGCGCCCGCCTCGCATGACAGCGACTCGCCGACTTATTTCGGAGGGGAGAAGCAGGGGATGGGAACCCATGACCACTGCGATTCAGCGACGCGTGGCGAAACCTCAGGGGCGGGACCGTATGGGCGGGGCCCTATGGGCGTGACCCGAGGGACGCGGACGCGTGGCGAAACCCAAGGGCAGGGCCGTATGGGCGGGGCCGTACGGGCGTGACCCGATGGCCACGAGCATTCACCGCCACGTGGCGAGAACTCTCGTGGGCGTGACCCTGCGGCCACGGAAATTCAACGCCTCAGAGTCTTATTTGGGACGCACAGGGAAATACTAATACTATATGGGAGGAACGCGTCCGACCCGAACACGTAGTATATCCATCTTGTAGAATATCGTTTCCCGAGCGGTGTGGCCAGAAAGCGCCTGCCACGACGCATATACATACTAGAAGATTTCTCGGTGCGCGCGTCGCCCCTGGGGGGACGACGCACATACAGTATATGTATGTTGGGGTGCCGCCGGTCTTTTCCAGTTCATTGAAGAACATGTGAGGTTTTATGGGTGCAAACGCACCTTGTGGAGCAGGCGAGAACTTCTCAGATCAAGCACCGTTGGGGAAACAGTGTCTGGAGACCGGTCCAACGCGAAAGAAAAGGATTGCGTGACGAGGGCAACAAGGAAAAAAAGGACCTGCAGAAGGCGACGAAGGCGGAGGCGGAGAGCGAGCAGAAGCAGGAGGAGCAAGGGATCAAGGCGCAAGGAGGGGAGAGCCACGAAGAAGGAAGGGGAATTGAGGAGCGACGAGGTAGCCGCGAAGAAGGGGTAACTAGAGAGCAGGAGTGAGAAGATAGGCACAGGGTCAGGGCAGGGGAGTGGCAGGCAGAAGGGGCATCGGGGAGGAAGGGGGCAGAAGGGAGGAAGGGAGAGAGACGAAAAAGGCGGGGGCAGCAATGAGAGAGGAGTGTGAGTGAGGCTTTTTTTTTGTTGAGGGAGGAGTGTGAGCGAGGCGAGGCGAGGCGAAGCGAGCGCGCGATGTCGGTCCAGCGGGACAAGCTCTACGAGGGCAGCGCGGGGGGGTCGGGGACCTCAGGAGACGTGCAATGAGCAGGAGTCTGGATCTGAATTTGAAGTTGAAAGTCTTAGACGGGGAGGTGATATTGCTTGCCGCTATCTTCGTCCGTATGTATATATATATATATATACGTATATATATATATACACACACACCTCAATTGTTCTAGATATTCGGCGCCGCTGTGAATGTAATATCTGCGTCCGTGAAGGTAGGAGCCGGAGCCGGAGAGACGATCGTAGGAGCTGGAGAGATAGGCGCAAGAGTCGGAAGATAGGAACACCGGAGTCGTAGGGATAGGAACCGGAAGCGGATAGGCGATCGCAGAAGTCGGAAAGATAGGCGCAGGAGTCGGTCGGAAGAGAGGGAAGGCGGAGCAGGGGAGGAGGGAGGATGAAGAAGCTGGGAGGCGGATGGGCAGCGGAGATCGGGACACGGTAGAAGGAGGAGGAAGTTGAATGGGAATGGCAGGAGAGGAAGACAAGGGGAAGGAGAAGCTGAGGTGGGGGCACGGCCAGGCAAAAAGCCGCATCCTTTCTCACTGACTCCCAACCCGCCCTCGCGACGAATGAGTAGCATCCGACACTCAGCATGGGCAACGATCGCGAGTTCAATGACACTGACAGCCGAGGATTGTCAGTATGGACGACTGATGTGCCAGATGCGCCAGCTACTCCAGGTGCGCCAGGCGCGCAGTTATGCCCCAGGCGCGTCAAGCGCGCCATGCGCGTCAGGGGCGCCAAACACGCCAGGCGGGCCAAATTCGCTAACTGCCCTGACGAGCCAAAAGCGCCAAGAGCGCAGGGCGCCGGGGGATCTCGCATGTCGTCTGGTTCGCGTGCTTCAGAATCGTGCTCTCGCCTGCACTCTGGAAAAATCGTGCTAAACGGGGGATACGCAACCTGCATTTTGCTCTGGCTGTTGCCAATGATGAGGCGGGGGGCACGCCCACTGTCAAGTGTTCGCTGCCACTCACGCTGTACGTTTTTGTTGACAGGGGCGGTGGGAGCCGGAGTGGTCATGATGATCAGCCACCCGAGGGGGGGCAGGGGTGCTCATGAGCAACGAGAGTGATGAAGGCAAAGCAGGGGTAGGGTGAATGAGGAGGTGGAGGGGAGCACCCAGCCGGTGAGGAAGGGAGCGGCAGCCTTGTGGTCCTCGGAAGCGTTTAACACCTGGTGCAGGTGCTCCTCTAGCAACCGCTGCTTCTCGGCGTGCTGCTTCTCCTTGGCTGAGCTCCCAAGCATATCCGAAATCTTCACTATCCTCCTTCGCCTGCCTTCTCCTCGTCCTCCTCCTCCTCCCCATATCCCCACTTCCTCCTCTAACCCAATCGCCTCCCCTCTCATTTCTTATTTTATGACGCTCTTTTATGATGCAGGCCCATGCTCGGAAAGTTTGAGGCCCGCCATGCGCAGCTGCATCCCCTTGACCCTTGAACAAGCCATTCTCTCGATCCATCCCTTTGGTCCTCAATCGCAGATGGGGACACCGGGTCAAATTGGAGGAGCAACGGCGGCCTGGAGGGGAAAGGCATGGTATCTACCTTCTGCGCTAAGATCCCAATGCCTGCCCCGAATCGCTCCCAGCCTCAAAGCAGTACGTCGACCAGCATACTGGCTCCACTCACGTACAGGATCGTCGCTGTCTCCGCAAGTTATCCAGAGTCAAGAAAAACACCCTCTCTATCGTCGCAATCATGTCAGGGCTTGACTGATACGGCCCTAAGAGACGATCAACCAGAGTGGCTCTGGCCCCGAGGTCTGATCCCCGCTGAATCAGTTTTGAAAACTGCAGAAGCGACCACCCCAAAGCAACCTGTCCTGCATGGTGCCCGGGCCTTCCTGGACCCTCCCGAAACGAGTGGCGGTTGGCGGCTGGGCTCGGGGGATGGCTCAGGGGGCCCCAAATCCAAGGGCCCCCGCCTCATGCGAGTCGGATGGGGAGGTGGGGCGTGGCATGATGGGTTTCACCTCCTTGGGGCCCTCCGAGGGAATGTGGTTGGGCTCCAAACTGTAAATGAGGCTTAGCTAAACGGGACCATCGAGCTTCTTCGGCATACCCACGGGAACATACTCATCGATGCGGACTCCCTCGGTGCAATAAGGAGCCGTAGCAAAAGATCCCCACAGGCGGCAGACTTTTAATCGTAAGATGTGGCGACAGTACTCGTCAGTTGTCCGACAGCGACCAAGCTAGATCCTTAATTCAAGGTCGAGCCCCACGTTAGTAAACCCGAGGAGAGGGCGATGTATCCAGAATGGGCCGTCCAGGGCAATGAGAAAAAATATGAATTAGCCAATGCCGCTGCCGCGCAAGCCGCCGTTTCCCCCGACCTGTCCCAAAGGGTCGCGGCCCAGGATGCGCTAGCTGAGCAGGTCAGGGGGCGCCTTACAGCGATCCAGACGTTATGGTGGGCCCACTTCCCAGCCAAGCATGAAGCCGCCGAGTCCAATAGAGAAAAATGGCGGGCCCGCTCGGAGGCTGCGTCTAACCACCTCCTTAGTTGCACCTTCCACTGGCCAGTTCTCGATGACAGATTTGTGAGGTGCAGCGGATGCCAGAAGCGGACCTGCAAATGTCGCGCTGCTCGGTGGCTGCGTCAAGATTGCCGGTGCGCGAGCACTCCCCCTCCCCAGACCAGCCAGCCGCAGGCTGGGAGTGTCAGCAGCGTCCCCAGCCAACTCCAGAGAGCGGGTGCGGTATCGGCTAGTGTCCCAGTCGTCTCACGGTCAGTGGGTGGTGCTAGTAGTTCGTCTGGAAGCTTACATATCCAACCCAACCACCAACCCCATCTTGCATGTGTCGGGGGTTATTTGATGTCGGACGTGTGGTTGTTGGAGAGTTCGAGCCTCCCGTAAACTTAAAGAAGCCTACCAGCTCCCCCTCGCCAGCCAGAGTGCCCCACCAAAGGGGGTCCCCCCCCAGGCCTCACAGAATGGCCCCGAAGGACCCCGTGAGCCCAGGTAGGTCCCTTTACTGCGTATGGATCCAGGGCCGCAAAGATTGGTTTCGCGCGGAGGAGAGAAACAATTACAATTCTAATTCTGCTCTGCGCGAGGTCCCTGCTCTAGGCAGGCCGCTTCACGAACACATCGCGAACGTGCAGAAACCGAAGGCGAGGAAAACAATGATGAACCACACCCGACACGAATGCCGCCCGCTGCGCGTGACCGGTAATACTCCCAAGGTGTGTGGCGAGCTCACGCTAGTTGCAACTAACAGCCAATGAAAAAATATGGCACACGAAGTGGAACACCTTGCCGAAATACTGCGCCGCAGCCGCCAGTCCTGACCGCCACGCCGCCACCAAGGCCGCACAAACAGACGCGAGCGTACATGGATGAAGACACCACCTGCACCAGCGCGGCAAGGAAGAAGAGCCGCGGTGCGAATGGCACGTGGGAAGCCCAGGCCGAAGGCCACATCCACGTCGCGACAAGCACACAGGACTCCACCAGTCGTCGATAAGGAACAAGGACACACCAGGCCCTGGGTGAGGGGAGCGCTAGCCACCACGGCTCATCCTTCGATCCCTGCAAAAAAAAAGCTGAGCCAACTCCCACCAGCAAAATCAAACTGTGAACAAGACCAAACCAATGGACATGAGCCCAGGCCCGCATTGTAATAGCAAAAACGCCTCGAAACAAAAAACCTGCCATCATGATCACAACGAGCACCTGCACGCCCAGCAGCCCGCCCTTCAAGTAACCCAACTGTATGAGCGCGAAAAAAACCATTGGGAAACCGAGTAGCTGCAGCTTGCGCTCGAAGGTGGAGGTGGACGAATTCAACCCAGCGTTACCAGGAGCACCTGGACCTCAAGCGGCAGGGAGCGGCGCACCACCCCGCATTAAGCCCCGGGACGACGGCCGAGCAGCGCTGCTGGTGCCCTCGAGCCGACGTGGTTTGGGAGGGGACGAGGAGGAGGAGGAAGAGGAGGAGGAGGAGGAGGAGGAGGAGGACCAGTGAAAGCCAAGAGTCACCAACGATGTTGGAATAAACCTTCCCTCCAAGCTCCCTTTTCATAGACCCCTACAAGGGTTAATTTCCACAGGGAACTGCCTCGTTGGAAGACGACCGTTTGAAGACCCTGAGGCATGCCAAAACATTGCCGTCGGGATGTCAACGCCACGGATCAGCCGGACTGTTCGGTTTTGACGGTCTTGAAATGTGCCAAGACACCATTCATGGGACTTCAACACCGCGAGCCAACGTAACTGTTGCAACCCTCATAATACTGAATCCTTCCAAAACACCCTTTCTGACGCGCTAACCATGAAAAGCCGTGAAACTCTTGCAAAGTTTACAAACGATTGTGCGCGGCGCTCAGGCGAGAGCCACATTTAGAAAAGGAAGCGCCCTCAATATGTGAAACTCTGGCACATGCTTAAAACGAGTGCGCGCGGCGCTAAGGCGAGAACCACATGTAGAAAACCACCCGCCCTCAATCCGTAGAACTCCTTCAATCCGTTAAGACGAATGTGCGCGGCGCTAAGGCGAGAGCCACATTTTGAAAAAGACCCGCCCTCGAACTGTGACATGAATGTCGCGACCGTCATCTCAACGGGGTGGCCGCCCTTCGAGCCGCGAGGGGCCCGTCATCCGCTGGCTGCCTCTGACGAGGGCCCTTCGATGCCCGCGCCGAAAACATGGGACCGACGTTTACCATCTTCACAGCGAGGCTCGGGGACGCGAGATTCGTCTGCTCCATCGTGTGCCGAACAAGTCGGGTATGCGGACCTGCCTGCTGCCGGGCGGTCGGGTCACGACGATCAGGTTGAACGCAGGCAAGGGCACGATCTCCGCGACCAAGCCGACCAAGACTGGAGTGTGGTGGGAGCCGATGCCGGGCCTCAGCGCTGCTCAGAAGCGCGCCGCCGAGGATGCATCGAGGACCCTGCTCGCCAACCCCGACAGCATAGGCAACAGCGCCGAGCTCGACAGGTACCGCAAGCAGCAGGGCGTCGCGGCCAGGCTCCAGCGAGTCGCGCAGACCCTCTCGCTGTTGCCTGCAGGTGTCATCGCCTTGGGCCACTGGTCGGTTGGCCCGTGGTGGCGTACGGCTGGTATTGTGATCACGATCTGCTTCATCTACCATGTGGTCGAGCGGTCCGGACTGATCGCTTGGTTTCGCGCGCTGCTGCAGGCTGGAAGCAATACGGCTTGGGCGGTCAGCTCAGCCATGGATCTGGTCAGCCAGCTGCGCGAGGCAGGTCAGAGCTGGATCGACGATTTCAACGAGCAGACGGGCTACCGGGTCACGATGTGGGAGTTCAAGATGGCCGTGATCTCACTCATGACGATCGCTGCCCTGGTGTCCTACTTCTGGGAGGAGGTGAAGGAAGCGGTTACGGAGGAGACGGAGTCGGACATGGAGTCGGAGCCCCCATCGAATACCACGGGTGGTCGCGTGACTTTCGAGGATCTCCACTGCGAGGCGGACATGCCGACCCACGAGACCTGGGAGATGGCCCGTGCTCAGAAGGTGCCGGCGGAGGGCAGGCGAGACTGCAGGAGACGTCGAGGCAGTCGATCGAAGGTCGGGCTCGTCAGGATCGTCTCCTCAGGACAGTGCAGGGCGCCGACGTCGAGAATGGATCGAGCCCGAAGTCTCCTCCTCCTCCTCCTCCTCCTCCTCCTCCTCCTCCTCCTCCTCCTCCTCCTCCTTGAGCAGTTGGTGAAGGGCGGCCAGGTTATCATCTCTCGGCAGAGGTCGCCCTCGGCTTCGGGAGCGTCCTGGGAGGTTGTGGCGTCGGAGACCGCGGGCCGCGAGCTGGCCCTGTGACGGAACCGCCGGCACCCACGACGCCACCGAGCGCCGCCTGGAAGACTCCGTCGCCAGGGACGACCCCCGTGAGTGGGGATGCGTTGCCTGCCGTACGGCTTCGATGACTCCGAGCCCGTCTGCATCGGCAGGCCGCGTTGCCAACACGATCTCGCACCTCGAGCGTCTGAGCACAGACCCTCAGCAGGCGTGGATGGAGGCCCTGCGGGAGCACCGCGAGGTCGATCCGACCCAGTGGCACGTGCCCGACGGGCACCGCCAGCGAGTGGTGCCAGAGTACATCCCCAAGGGCTGCAGCGCGCCGAGGACGGGCAGGGAGCACGCGCAGCAGCTCCCGAGGGATCGGCAGGCCGGCAGCTCGAGCCCGCGCGCCGCGGCCAAGGGCATGGTCGACGCGCCGGCTTGCGTGGACGGGCTGCTGCTGGAGGGCTGCACCCCGGACGTGGTGTGACCTCCGTCGGCCTTGAGAGCCTTGCGAGGAAGGCGTACGCGATCGAGACCGGTCTCGAGGTGGTGCGCTGGGAGGCCGATTGGAAGAGGCCGTCGGGGAAGAGGGACGGGACGTCGAATATGGGCTGGCACATGATCCGCCGCATCGACCCTGCCAGCGTCACCGACAGGACCCGCGGGGAGTGCATGAGGGAGGTACGCGAAGAGCTGAAGACGGGGATGGCCAGGGACGCCGACTTCACGAAGTTGAAGCTCAAGGTCGGAGAGAGGTCGGCGCCCGTCGACCCGATCAACGGCTGAGCCCCGCGCCCGCCCGGGCGCCCACGGACGGGTCTGCGCCAGAGCGGGCCCCGTCCTCACGGCCGCAGCCGAGCGCAACGCAGTTCGAATGCGACCAGAGTCTTGCTGAGCTCATCGGTATGCCTCGGGGGTGGTGCGAGTTGCCAACGAGCAGCGAGGCGCTCCTGAAGTGCACCATGACCACCGCGGTGGACGAGCAGGCGGAGGTCGGCGACCCCCATCGGGGCCTTGGAGCTGGTCGAGTACCCCGCGACCGACGCGAGGATGCGGACCCGAAACCGAGACCGCCCTCGGCTGCGAGAGATCGATGGAGCCAACCACTGCCTGGCCGCCCCTGCGCTGCCCAGCGTCGGGCTGTGTCTCGGACGAGCTCCTGGCGGCGAGGCCCTCGGTGAAGGAGGAGCTCTCGCCGCACCGTCCCAAGCGAGAAGTGCCGCTGGCCGAGGACTCCGCAGGCTGTGCGTCGACGACCTCCCGCCGCGGATCGCCCGGCGGGGGCGAGTCGCTCTCGAGCGGCTCACGGGAGGCGCCGCCAGCGGAAGCGGCCCCTACCCAGTGGGGTCCACACCCGCGGCATCAGCAGCACTCGCCAAGAGAGGGGAGGTCCGTCCCGCGGCGGTGGACGAGGTTTCCTTGCCACCGCCAGGGGGCGCAGGGGCTGAGGATCGAGGACAGCTCGCCGAGGGCCGCCGCCCTGCTGAGCGACCACCAGAACACGATGCTGCAGGACGAGGCGCTAGAGCAGGTGGCGAAAATCAAGCCGTACACCGACCCCAACCTGCGAGTCATGAAGAACTTGCTGAAGTTGGTCGTCCGCATGGCCGCGGGCGGCATGATGGACTCGTCGGACCAGTGCAGGGGGGAGGTAGCCTTGTTCACTGTCGCAAAGAAGTGGATCGTGACGGAAGGAGCCCCAGGGAAGAGGACATCGCGCCTTGTGTTCGACGAGCGCCTCGAGAACTTGAAGTGGCGACAGCCGCCGTGGTGCTCGCTGGGCGCCGGGACAGCTCTCGGCTTCATCGACGCGAGCCAGGAGATCGCCGAGGGCTACAGGGTGCAGGCCGCCGTCGGGGACATCCTGGATTACTGCTGCAGGCTGCTCCTGCCGGCGGACGTCGCTCAGCACTTCGTGGTGCCAGGCATCGCGCCGACTGAGGTGGCAGCGGAAATAAGGATGCGGGATATGAAAGTACAGTCAAGACGCTGAAATTAGGAACAGTTTGGGCTCGGAAGGGGCTCGATGTTCCTTAGGCTCCTCCAGGGCTGCTCCTCTTGCCCTCCTGGGGCACGGAGGCGCCTGCAGGGCCAAGAATGGGCTTCGTTCCTTACTCAGCGTTCCTTCTTTCCGCGGCCCGACTGTACGTACCTTCCGACGAGACCAAGCCCTGCATGGCCGTGCGGGCCCTGGTCAGGGGCTTCTGTGGGCGGCCTGCAGGGAGCCGCCGGGGGGCTCCGGGATCGCAACCGTCTGGCCTGCGGACTTCCCGTGTCACGGGCTCGTCCCGACGAGCTGGCTCACTGGGAGAGCACCGACGACTGCAGTCAGACTTCACTGGACAGGACACGCGAGAGGACACAAGACCCTTCCCCGGGCCACACTGCCGCAGGAATGCAGGAGGCACGGGTCGCGAGGCGCAGGACGTAAGGGTGCCCTGGATGTGGCAAGGTCGACCTACTAATCCGGGCCGACTGTATGGCGTCCTGACGCTCGACGCGCCAGAAGGGTTGCCGGTCCCGTCGGCATCCTGCTCGACGACGGGACACCCTCGAGGTGGCGACCCCGTCGGCCTCGCCGGGGCCAGGGGCGACGTCAAGTCGCAGCTGGAGCGGCGAGGCCTGCCCGACCACAAAGAGGAGTTCGGGCAGCGTGTCAAGACGCTGGGCTGGCTCCTCGCGGGGACCTGCGAGGGGGACATGTTCGTGGAGCCCGACCTGGAGAAGCTGGACGTGCTTCTGGAAGCCACGATGGAGGCCTGCCGCAGGAAGACGATCAGGGTGAGGACCTCATGACGCTGGTGTCGACGTGGACCTGTTCTCGCTGGTCCAGCGGTCCGCTCTCTCGGTCTTCGACCCGGTGTGCAAGGCCATCCGGAAGCACAAGGACAGCGAGGATCTAGTGCTGTGGCCGAGCCTGAAATGCGAGTTGGTGGGCCATGGTCGCGCTCGGGCTACCCGGGCCACTGCTGTTCACGCACCTCGGGAGGCCCTGGCTGGAGAAGGCGGGAATGACCGACGCGAGCTTTTTCGGAGCGGGAGTCCTGTCGACGCCCGCTACGATCGAGGAGCTCCGGAGGGGGGCTCGCCTGGCGGCGCCGAAGGGTTGGTTCGTCGAGCAGGCGGACCTGCTTGGCTGCGACAGCAGCGAGGACGAGGGCGACCACGGGCTGGCCGACAACGGCATCGACGCAACCGCCGAACCCGAGCTCCAGAAGCCCACGAGGCCTCTGAGCGCGGGGGCCGAGGTGAACCGCACGGCGCACTTGTTCGCTGGACGCCGCAGGCCAGTTCGATTTCGAGGACCACCTGACAAGGCGGGCGCAGGCGCAGGAGCGGTGGCCGGTGGTGGAGTCGATCGACGAGGTGCTTCGCAGCGGCCACGACCTGCTCGATCGGAAGAAGGTGCAGAAGCTGTGCCACCGTGCGCTGGAGGGCCAGTTCCAGACGGCCCACGCGGGACCACCGTGCGGGACTTTTGCTCGGTCACGCTACAACCAGGTTGGCAAAGGGCCTCCACCTTTGAGAAGCAGAGCACGGCCCAGGGGTCTTCCTGGCCTCTCGTCAGCACATCGGGCCCAGGTAATCGTGGGCTGGGAGCTGCTGATCTCGACCATCGAGTTTCTGAGTTGCCTGGTCATCGGCGGGGGCTTCTACTCATTGGAACACCCGGAGGACCCTGGGCAGGACCCTTACCCGAGCATCCGAATCCTGACGGTCACCATTGCAACGGCGAACCTGGCCTTCGCGAGGGGCACCGACTGCCTCGAGGTGGCCAAGAAGGGCTCGTGGAGGAGGAAAAAGGAGGCCAGGGACCCCACCGTACACGACTGCCACCTGATCGGGACGCCGGGCGAGGCGCAGAAGGTCACGAGGGCCCCCTTCGACCAGTGCCGCGAAGGACCCGCCGCGAGGAAGCCGACGACCGTCCCGGGCAGCGCGCATTCACTGGTCCTCGGCCTCGAGGGCCGCAGGTGCGACCACCTCGGCGGCCACCCGCCTCTGCAGGGCGAGCTCCCAGACGGCAGGCTCCGGACGTCCCTGGCCCAGCGCTGCCCGAGCCCGCAGATAACAGCATCCCCCATTGTTTTCCCATGTCCTCGGGGGAATCGACGATGAGCTGTGTCCGGCTTCCGAGCAGCTGGCGCAGCACCACCTCGCGGCGCTCGGCCCGATCGCCCCCCCGGCGCGCGGAGGCCGCCGCAGCCCCGGAACGACGAGGCGGCACCGAGGACCGCGGCCTCCTCGACCGACGACCTCGCGGCGAGGGCTCGGGCGCCAGAGGTCGGGCCAGGCTGGGGCCCGCTGGGGAGCTGGGGCGAGATCCTGCGCGTCGTTCATTTCTAATCGTGCCTATTTCCAGCTGTGCTCGCTTCTAACTGCTCCTGGCCTCCTATCGGCCAGGAAGAGGCCCAGGATAGAACAATTAGAAATGAAAGGATCCTGGCCCCCCAAGAAATCAAAGAACGCGCGCGGAGAGGACACGCGCGGAGCGCCAGAGCGTCCTCGAGCTGCGGGGCCTTCGTGCTGCACGCGCAGGCTGCGCTTCGGAGGTCCGCCTGGGGCCGTCGGCTGCTCGTGATCACGGCTTCGACGGCGGCGATCGGAGCCGTCTCGAAAGGCAGGAGCAAGCCGAAGGCCCTCGACGCCATCCTCCGTCGCCAAGCCTCCTGTGCGCTGGGCTGCGGGGCCACGATCTGCCCGAGGCGGGTGTCGAGTGGGAGGAATCACGCCCCCTCCTCCTCCTCCTCCTCTCCTCCTCCCCCTCCTCCTCCTCCTCCTCCTCCCTCCTCCTCCTCCCTCCTCCTCCTCCTCCTATTTCTCCTCCTCCTCCTCCTCCTCCTCCTCCTCCTCCTCCTCCTCCTCCTCCTCCTCCTCCAGGCCCCGAAGGAGCTCACCGAGCGCTGGCGACCCCCCCCGCCGAGCACGGAGTTTTCGCGGACGTGGGTCCGGGTCACGGCGCCAGGCCCGCGCAGATGGCCTCGTCAGTCGCCAGACGCCGTCGGCAGCCGGATGTGCTCACGATGGCCTTCTGCTTCGTGCTTCCTCTGGCGTCGCAGGTGGAGTGACACAGACACAGACACTCCCGCGCGTGGGCACCGTCGAGGGTGCTGCGGGTCTGGCGCCGGAGCGCCGCTCGGCGTGGCGATCTCCGCAGGTCGAGGGCGTGGGGTCGACTACGAGACGAGCGACGCCCTCACCCTGCGATGCCGAAGGTACCTCGTAAGAATCACTTGCTCAGCGGAGAGTGCCCACCGAGGCTCCTGGTTCACGCCCAGGTGGACGCCACGGCCTCGCAGTACATGAGATCCTGTCGAAGGTTCTGCGACTGGGTGGACGCCGAAAGCATCGGCATCTTTCCGAGCCACCTGCTGGACAGGGCGATCTCCATCTACACGGACTGCCCGTGCTGCGACGACGAGACCCGGGTCGGCGAGGGCAAGAACCTGGCCTCAGGCAGGCTGGCCATGTATCCAGGACTACGCCTACCAGAGACCTACCGAGCGCGGAAGGCCCGGGGTGGCCTCTGCCTCGGTGTGCAGGGGACGCCCGTTGCGGTTCCCTTCTTGATGGAGGTCATCGACGCGACGACGGCGCCACCGCCTCGGACGCCGCCCTCCTCGCCTTCGATTGCTACCCGAGGGAGCAGGACTGGGAGCCGATGCGCGTGGGCGACGTGGTGACGGCTGACGGCACCACCGCGATCCACCTCGGAGTCCAGGAGCGCGGGGAGCGGGCCAAGACGGGCCACGAGCAGGGCGTTCTGGTCGACTACCCCGGTGCGCAGAGGATGCGTACCCAGCGGGTCGAGGCCGAGAACAAAGACGAGCGTCTGCTTCCCATCAGCCAGATCAACTTCCGCAGTCTTTGGTACCAGGCATGTGCAGAGCTCGGCGTTAGCGAGCTTGTCGGACGACCGCATGACATCCGACACACGGGGCAATCCTATGATGTGTGGACAGGCTACCGCACGCTGAAAGAAGTTCAGAAGCGAGGCCGATGGAGAGTTGACACCAGTGTCAAGAGGTATTCAAAGACACACGAGTACGCTAGAGCTCTAGAGCTCTATCGAGGATCCCCGAAGGGTTTCAAAAGACAGGAGAGATGAAGTACACTGACCTTGGTGAGCGGCCAGAGCGGCCGCGGTCCTGAGCCAAGGCTACGCGTTATTTGTAACACACTCTTACCACACTTTTAGAATAGCCCCGAAAGGCCGCTTTGGCAGGGATCAGTACCGGCCGAGCACTGATCCCTACCAAAACGACGCTACGACGTCTAAGCCTTCGAAGATTGGGGCTTGGAGGTAACTTTTCCCTCTTTCGGAGGAGGGCTCTCGCTTTTCCCCTCGCCCCCCTCCTTCCTTCTCGCTCGGGCCCGCCTCGAGAGCCCCAAAGGGACCCCCTTGCGCCCGCCTCTGCGAACGTCCGAGGTGAACTGCTCGATTTGAGCCCGGCAGCAACACCAGCACTGCGAGGGCTCTCGCCTCTTCCTGTAATGCTGAATCTCGTGCGGCAGGAGTCCGAGAAAACATAGAAAGCCACACGTTTGTTCTCATACGCTCGCTAATTCGCGCGAGCTGTCGCTTCCCTCCGGCGCCCCTGTCAGCCAATTCCCGCTAAAAAACTGCTGTCATGTTTACGCTTCAGGGTCATAAATGGTGAGGAAGTCTGAGGCGAAACGCCCGGACCGCCCTAAAAACTGGCCTTGGGATGCGACAGGGAGACGCTATTTGTAAGGAAAAGGAATGGAGGAGGAGGACGGAGGAGGAGGACGGAGGAGGAGGCGGAGGAGGAGGAGAGGGAGGAGGAAAAGGAGGAGGAGGAGGAGGAGGCACAGCGTTCACCAACGAGGAGGGGGAGGAGGAGGAGGAGGAGGAGGAGGAGGAGTAGGAGTAGGAGGGGAGGAGGGAGGAGGAGGAGGAGGAGGAGGAGGAGGAGGAGGAGGAGCAGGAGGAGCAGGAGGAGGAGGGGGAGGAGGAGGAGGAGAAAGGATGAGGATGAGAGGTGGAGAGGACAGCACATTGAGGGAAGGGGTCCAAACAAGGGCGGATGGCCAACCGAAATCAGAGCGAATCGTTCGGGTCACGAGGCCATTCGTCACGAGAAACCAGTTCAGGGGGTCCCCTCCCTCCTCCCTGCGCCCCTACTCCTTCTGTCTCCCTCTTCCTTTTGGTTATCCTCTTCCTCCTCCTTCTCCTCAGCTTCCTCCTTCTGCCCACCGTCGTCCTCCTTCTCCATCTCCTCCTCCTTATCCTCCTCCAACACCTCCTCATCCTCCTCCTCCTGCTCCTCCTCCTCCTTCTCCCCCTCCCCCTCATTATCCTCATTCACCTCATGCTGCTCCTCCCGTGCTCGTTCTCCACTCCGACATCTATCCCTTCCTCCACCGCGTCCTCCTCCTCCTTTCCCCGCCCCCCCACCCAAGCAACAACTAAGTCAGCACATCGCGAGTCCAGCCCCTTCCTCCACGCGAGTCTAGCTGGGTAGTTCGAATGCTCTTTAGCGGGCCCAAACCTCAGAACTTCGGGAGCGCTTGGACGCTCTTGGGCTTCCGGGCGCTCTCGGGGCCGCGCGCGTGACTTTTTCTGAGGCCTCGGGAGCGTGGTGGATATGGTTGGGGCTCCATGCTTCCAGCGTGGCCTCAGGTCGTCATAGGGCCTGTGTTGGAGCCCTCGTGGACGCTTCCTGGGCCGTCTTGGAGACCCTGCCTTTTCGGTCTCAAATGCGTCCGAGATAGCCCAGAAAGCCTCCAAGATTGCCCCAGGATGACTTTTCGGTCCGCAAGAGGCCCAAGCGATCTCCCAAATGGCCCAAATAGTTGTCCAATGGCGGGAGCACGAATTTACATGTCGAGCTCTCGGCCCAAAGATGGCCTCCGAAGCCGCCAGCAGGCCCAAAGAGGCCCCCGAGAAACCGCAAAGAGGCCCCAAAGACCCAATCAGGCCTCCAAGACGCCTCCCAAGGGACACGCGCAAAATGCCCTCAATCCACAACACAGGCACGGGGGCGGGTTAGGGCGAACCAGATATCTTGGAATGAACACCTGGGGGACGTCTTCGAACCGATACAGGCCTTCACATGAAACCCCCTCGTCGACAAAACAATACACTTCAAGCGGGGGCACCTGCTGGGAGGCCTATTCTCGTTCGTGGCATTGGCAATATTATTCCCCGAAGAATTGTGCCAGTATTTGTTGTGCGAGAGGCACCCCGGTGCCGATGCCTCCTGCCTCAGCATTGGCAAGACAATATCACTGGATTTCGTGTGCAGGATTCGCCCATTTCTCTCCGAAAAAACAATTGGGAAACAGTATGGTCAATACTCCCGGCTGCTAGCTGGCTGGGATATTCGGTGTCTGAAAACGCTGAGCGCAGTGCGTACTCGCAGCCAGTCTCGTGCTTCGTGTCGACCACGACGACCTCCCCTGCACTACAATGGGCAATGACGAGACCAGCACCATTGAAACGGGCGACATAACAAATCAGTTGCCCTAAATATCACCAGTCGCATAATCACGAGCAAAGTAAGGACCAGACCATCGGAAGCTGCACTTCGCGCGTGTAGTAACAGTGCAGCCGCTGCATCGCCAACTCGGAGCCCGAACCGAATCACCTCCATCAGTGTCAGTGCCACAGCACCAACAGCAAGAAACCAATTCCCAAAAGCCCACAGCGAAACCGTGCCCCTGCAAGACCGCCAGCTTTTCGTGTGGGACCAAAGGCAGTCCGCCCGACACAGAAGCAACTGCGGTTATCTGCTTCACCCCCGCGCAGCATTTTCGGCCACAGCCTGCCCCCGCTCATTGCGCCGGCAAATCACCCGGAGGGGCGTTTTGGCCTGAAACCCGGATCGAGTCAAACGAAGTGGTCGGTCAAACGAAAGCATCTGGGCTCGCGCATCACGGGAATCGCTCGACGCATCGTTATCATCCTGCCCGCACGCCTCGTTCCCTCCTCCTCCTCCGCCTCCTCCACAACTCGCCACAGCTATGGGGCAACTGTGGGCAGAACGTCTGACTCGCGTACCCGTCCTCCTCTCCCTCCCCCTCCCCCTCCCCCTGACTCCCCTCCCCCCCTGACTCCCCCTCCCTCTCCCCTCCCCTGACTCCCTCCCCCTTCCCCTCTCCCCCCCTCCCCCTCCACCCCTCCCCCTCCCCCTCCCCCTCCTCTCCCTCCCCCTCCCCCTGACTCTCCCCCCTCGTCCTCATGCCTCTCCTCGTCCTCCTCTGCACGCCTGCTCCTGCAGTTCCCGCTCATCCTTCTAGATCCTTCTGCTCCTCCTGCTAGGACACGGCCGAGAATGGTAGGCTCCTCCTCCTTCTATATCCTTCTGCTCCTCCTCCTCCTTCTATATCCTTCTATATCCTTCTGCTCCTCCTCCTTCTATATCCTTCTGCTCCTCCTGCTAGGACACACTCCACAACATATAGAATGGTATACAGCGACCAACCGCTGGCAACCGGGCCGCACAGCACCCGCGGCGACTCTGTGGCCGTCGCCTCGCATCCCAGGGAGAGCAGGCCGATGTCCGCCGCGGAGAAATGCACAGTGCGCTCCAAACACGCCCGTCGCCGAGGGACGAGTCTGAGACCCGCCCATTGGTCACGGAGGCACACCGCGGCGTGCGTGGAGATGTGCTCCAGGACGCGATGCATGTCACCAGCGAGCCGCCCATTTGATTCCAGAGCCACAGTGAGCACGTAACTGCCGTTGCGCGAACGCTTGTCTGCACTGGCAGCGTCCGCAGCGTTCTCCTGCTCCTGTTCCTGCTCCAGATGCCCCTCCTCCTCCCATGTTTCCTCCTCCGCCTCCTCCTCCTCCTCCTCCTACTTTTCCTCCTCCGCCTCCTCCTTTTCCTTTCTCACTGTCGCTCTCAAGCCACATGGGCCCAAGGGAGCAGGCGCACTTGCCTGACTTTGGGCAGCCCAGGGCCCGGCGCTTCATGCGGGCCGCCGCCGTGCGGGCGGCCCCTGCGGCGTGAGGACGGGCCGCCTGGACCCGCGAAGGCCGGGCGGAGCGGAGATGGCGAGGTCGCTGCCGGAACTGCGGAAGGGCGGCACCTGCGTGGACGTGCTGTTTGTTGACGAGCAAGCTCGGGCGACTAGCGCTGCCATGCGCTGCCGCCAGCGCCCAGAGGATGCGCCCGACTCAGTCGGGCACCTTGGGGGGCTGCCCAATACGCCGCGCCGCCAGCGCCGCGAATTCGGATACGCTGCCCCCCTGCGTGGACGTGCACGCGTGGGTGCTGGCGGAGAGCATCATCGGCAGGCTCTTCGCGGCGAAGCTGGTCGGCGAGGTGCCGCTGGTCGAGGGGGCCGCGGAGGCGCCGCTGCCTGGAGCCGCCGAGGAGGCCAGCCAGAGCAGCAGCAACGAGCTGGCGGACCAGTTCGAGTCAGAGACAGCTCTCCGCTTGGCGTACTCCCAGCTCCGATTGCGACGCTAAGCTGACCGCCCAGCCCGACGCCCAGTTCCGGGGCCAGGCGATCGTGTGAGCGGCCTCGCGGGTGGTGGGTGAGCGGCTGGCAACCGTCCCGCCTTTCCCGGCGCTGACGGCCAAGAAGGGCGTGCAGGGGGAAGGAGCGGACTGGGCGACCATCGTCGTGCACGAGAAGGGCGTCCTCACTGGCGCAAGCTCGGCTGGGAGGCCCTTGTCGAGAGCGCGGTCGGTGAGCGTGCGGCGAAGGCAGCGGATGTCGAGAAGATCGGCGAGGCGCTGAAGAACGACCCGTTCGTAAAAGTACAGATGTAGAAGGACGTCGAGAGCATCGCCCACGAGCCGAAGGACACGGCAGGTGCGGAGCCTCTGTATGCTCCCGCGCAAGTGTGGCGCACGGAGATGCCGAGGACCGAGCACCGGTGCGGCGCACGTCGAGATGGTTGGTGAGCACGCGAATTTGGATGCTGTGGTGATGAATGACACGGCCGAGGCAAAGGTACCGGTGGTCGACGTCCAGACGGCCAGTGATGAGCCCCAGACGGAGACCGCTGCTATGGATGCGGCCGCGGCGCTGGAGGCCGAGGCGATGAAGATCACGAAGGCGATGTTGAAGGTTACGGAGGCGATGCACGAGCTCCGTAGGCGACACTCGGAAGGCGCAGAAGGAGCTTACGGAGGCCAAGTGGGCCGTTGCGGAAAGGCCGAGTAGGATCGAGGAGCTGCTCGGCACGGGGCAGCCGCCGCCGCGATCGGATGTATTGAACGTGCAATTCGCTGCTGAGATCATAGTCTAGGCTGGGGCCTGGAGACCAACGCAGCTCGCACATACTCTAGTCCGGTTGCTGGGTTGATTATATGCCTAAGGTGAGCATTCCTTGCAGGAGCTATCATGGATGCTGGAATGTGCTGCATCATGTGCTAGAGGACGAAGGGCAGACAGTTTGCTCAGGAGACAGGTGTGGGAGGGAGAGGATCGCTGTCGCTTGAAGCACGCATCTCGGAATCAGACAGGGCGGTGAACCGCTGGGTGCTGCAACATGGGACATCCTTCGAATATTCAACGAGGCCAATGATATGCCATTATGAGCCGTAAGCCGTGGCTTCCAACACGTATCTCTGAAACCGGCAAGCCTGTGCAATAGCGAGGGCTTCAAGTCTTCAAATGTTCGAAACCTTCAACGTGCCACAGCAAGCGCAGGCAGAGGGCGTTTGGAACTCGCATCCGAATCCAATTGCCCATTCCTCCTCTCCCTCCTCGTCCTGCTTTTCTTCCGACTTGCCGTTGTTGTTCCGCAGGAGTTGGCGCCATGATTCGACTATGACATACGGTGCGTCTGTATGTGTGTGTGCGACCAATTCACGCGCTGCCGCAGTGCTCCTCTGCCGTCCCTCGTCGTGCGGCCCCCCCCTTCCCCCGCTGCTCCCCTCGCGACTGCCCCCCCCGCGAGTGATGCTGCCGATCCCCCACGATGGGCCGAGCCAGATGCCTCCACGCCGCGCGACCTGGCCCAGACAGCGAGCGCCTCGCGCCCGACTTTCCTCTGCGCCGCGCTGCCGCGCGCGTGGCCGCGGCACCACTAAAAAATGTGCAGCCTGCGTGCCGCCAGGCAAACAAATACGAAGCTCTGGAAGCGCCGCCTCGGCTCCCTGCTCTTCCTCATCTTGCGGCGCGGCGCCCAACAAAGTGTGTGCAACCTGCGCGCCGCCAGGCGAATACGAGGCTCTGGCGGCTTCCTGCTCTGCCTCGTCTTGCTACGAGTCTCGTGCTGCTCTCATGCCCATCGCTCTCCGCGTGCTGCTGGCCCGTGTCCTCATCCAGCTCCCGCCTCGGCCGCCTGCGCCTGGTCCTGTCCCTGTGTTTGCTCTGCCCGCTGCCGTCCTTCTCAGCCTCGCGCGGCCAAGCCGGGCCCTCCCTCGGCGCACCTGCTGCGTAATGCCCTCCCTGGCCTTGCGGCGAGCGTCGCCATCGACCGCGCCCTCGTGGCCTGCGGGGAGGCGGATGGGAACACGGGGAGCGAAAGGGACGGGGCGAAGGGGGAGGGAAGCGAGAAGGGGAGGGAGGGGGTGGGGAAGAGGAGAGGAGGTGGGAGGCAGAGGGGACAGGGCAGAGGGAGGGACCAAGACAGTGACAGCAAGCAGGAAAAGGAAGGGGCCGGTATATTTGATCATGAATGGGAAGGGGGATGTCAGGGGGTGGGCGCGGGGGGGAGGGGCGGGCGGAGGGGTATGAAAGCGGGGGGAGGAGGGCAGGGGTGAGGGTGGGAGGGAGTAGGGGGGGAAGGGGGGAGTGGAAGGGGAAAGTGGGGGGAGTGGAGGGGGAGACATTGGGAGTAAGGGGAAGGTAGAGGAGGAGGGGAGGCTGGAGAGTAGGAGGTAAACGGGGAGAGGGGAAGGACAAGCAGGCGGCAGTAGGAAACTATGATTCAGGATGGGGCACGGGAACGGTATAGTAATACGTAGGTACAGGTGGAAGAGGAGGAGCGGTACAGCAATACGTAAGTAGTGGAAGGGGGTAGGGACAGGTGGAAGTGGAGGGGAGAAGGGGAGAGCACCGCAGAGAAAAGCCATGAGAAGCAGAATGGATATGAGACAGAGGAGGGATAGCATAGGCACACTCGTAGGCGTGAGAAGTGATGTAGGAGTATGGGTAGGAATGCGAATCGAGGCATAAGTGAGAAACACAATCGTGGAACGTACGATTGGGCGTGATGGGCGCACGCACGGTTTGGAATGATCGCAGTTCAGGATCCGAATGCACATGCAATCGGAAAATCGACTAACGGGGATAAAGGGCTGTTTCCCCCACAGCGAACCCCGAATCACGGGCGTCGTGGTGAATACTGAATTGCCCCGTCGGCCAGTTAGGACAGAAACTGAACGTCACGCCTGGACAGCAGCAGCAACAGCAGGGAGAGGGAACGGGCGGCAAGGATGAACGAGGAAGAGCCAGGAGCAGCACGGAGCTGGAGAGGAGCAGGAAGGCAAGCGAGAGGCGGCAGCAGAGCAGGCAGGATGGATATCACGGCAAGCCGCGCGCAGGAGGAACGGGAGACAAGGAAGCCGCAAGCCAAACGGAATACTGAGGGTCTTGTGAAGCGCGGTTATCTCCTGTCCCGCAGGAGGGCACAGCTGCATACAAGGGCGGCCCGAGCCACCAAAACTGGCAGAACCCGAAAAGAGTTGCAGGGAAGACGAGGAGGAGAGACAGAGCGAGGGCGGCAGAGAGCATAAGGAGGGGAGCCATTGACGCCACATCACAGCCCGACGCTCCACTGGCAGACCAATCAAACAATACAGTCCTACAGTTACTAATGGGGTGGCACAGTAAACCAAGACAGGCATTGAATGACGCACACATGCTTGCAGACATCGGGGGCATCAGCAAGAACGGACAAATCCCTTCTTCAGCCCCCAGTTAGAACACGTTTCTTTCACAGCGCGGTGCGTCTGAGCAGCCTCGTCGGCCACAGCCAGCCGCACTGTGGCGGTTTCCGAACACGCCTATAAGGTTGCACGCAAACCTAAAACTCGCACAGTAAACTGCAGAACTATACATGCGAATGAGGTCGTAATCTGCCACTGTCTGCGGACCGAGGCGCGCACAGTTCGATCGACGCGAGGGGCGTCATTCTGCAACCAGCTCGTCGCAAGAATGCGGATCCCCTTGGCGATGGTTTAGGCCCCCTACGCGAGCAAGGTCGGTGGTGATGGCTGGTGGTGATTGTCTCTTGGCATTGTCTTGAGCGGACTGGGCCCTCGCAAGAAATCCAAACCACCAACAGGTACAAGATTTCAGCATCAGCTCACGGCGTCATCAACGCACTGCTCATCGGTGAGTGGGGACGTGGGATTGGACAACATGAATACACGATCGGGCAGACGACAGTACACACTTCTACACAAACCATATGGACTAACCTTCCCCGCCGAGGGAAGTGACCATAGAAGGACTCCCTGGCCCTAGATCGACCGGTCACCACGTGCCTCACGGAGGCCAACTTGGATCCCCATCATACTCCACATCCTCCGACTTCCTCTCTCCTCCCTCCTTCGCCCTGTCAATATCCTTCCTCATCCTTCTCTCTCCTCTCTCCTCCTCCTCCTCCTCCTCCTCCTCCTCCTCCTCCTCCTTCGCCTCCCTCCTCTTGCGCTGATCCTGCTAGTGCTCTTGCACAATACCCTCGTGCTCTTTGCATCCCGATCATAATCCGCCGATCCGGCGTGTGAGTTTCAAGGAGTCTCAGCTACAGCCTCGAGGCTGAGCTTCAGCCTCTGGGGGGGTCGCCGGGGTGGCTCTGCCGGGGAAGGGGGGGTGGGGGGGGGGGGGGGGGTGCGAGTTTCCGGCGAACCCCGGGGCCGCTCCGGGGGAGTGGAAGATAGGGGGGGGGGGGGCGCCATGCTCCGCTTTTTCCGGCGCTTTGGAGGAGGGGGGGGGCCCAAGAGACCCCCAAGGGGTTCCAAGAGGGCCCCGAGTCGCCGAAAAATCGCTCCAAGACGCCCGAGATGGCCTCCAGACGGCCCAAGGTGTCTCCAAGACGCCCCAAGAAGCTTCCAAGAGGCCTCCCAAGAGGGCCCCAAGAGGCCAGAATCGTTGATTTTCATTGGTTTTTTCAGGGTTTTTAGCGTTCTTGCCTTTTCGGGCGTCCGACGCTCGAAGACGGCCCAAGAGGCCCCCAAGTCCGTCCCAAGACGGCCCACGATGCTTCCAACACGGCCCAAGAGAGCCCCAAGACGGCCCAAGAGGGCCCCAAGACGGCCCAAGAGGGCCTCTGGACAGCCCAAGAAGGCCCCAAGAGAGCCCCAAGAGGGGCCCAAGAGGGGGACCACGAACCGAAAGAACCGAGCTTTCCGCCCCAAGAGGCCCCCAGGAGGCCCCAAGAGACCCCCAAGGGGCCCCAAGAAGCCCACAAGAGGCCCAAAAGAGGTTCCAAGAGGCCCCAAAACAGCTCCCCAGAGGCCTCCAGACTGCCTCCGGCAGGCCCCCGGTTTCTTCCGCGGCACCGCCCAGGGCGCCACCGGCAGGATGTCCTCCGTCTCATCGTTTTCCTTCAAGTTATCGCCTCTTCCTCATTCTCCTCCTCCTCCTCTGCGACCTCACTCCTATCCCTCAACGATCGCGTCACCGAGTGCCTCTTCTTTGAAACATCCTCGCTCTTCAAACGCACATCCATACACACATGCATACATACCTACATTTAAACACATTTGCATACATAGAAAAACAATCTTCCAGACATACATACTTACATTCACACACATACACACATATTATCATACACACATACAAACATACATACAAACTAAATACATACATACGCGCACAAGCATACATACATACATACGTACCTACACACAGGCACACATGATCAATGCATGCATACATGCATGCACGCGTACATACACACACATATATCGTGAAACTCACCGCGTGCTCGAAACTTGAGAGAGACCGCGGGAAGTCGAGAGAAGCCGCGGAACGAGGCCTCTACTACTACTACCACTACTACCACAACCACTACTACTACTACTACTACCACTACTACTACTACTACTACTGCTACTACTACTACTACTACTACTACTAATACTACTACTAGTACTACAGGTGCGTTTCCCAACTAGTATGTGTGTGTGGGTGATGCTGTGTGCGCATGTCTGCGGCGCAGGTTAAGTGGTGTGACTGTGTGTGTGCGTTTGAGTGTGCGCCCATAATTTCTGCGTCTGGAGAATAACCCCGAGCGACCCGGATCGGCGGCACTGGCCGAAGGCCACTACAATAATCCTGGTATCCATCGTCAACTCCCTCGTCAAACTCGTCCGCATATCCTCCTCACAAGCATCTTCACCTGCATTCACATCCTGCTCCTCGCCCTCTCTTCCTGCTCCCCCTCCTCCAACGTCCACACCGTCCTCCTCCTTCTCCTTCTCCTCCCCGTAAGCCTCCTCCTCCTTCTCCTCTTCCTCCTCCTCCTCCTCTCCTCCTCCGCCTCCTCGTCCTCCTCCTCCTACCTCCACCCCTCCCCTCCCCCGCCCCACTACCTGGCCTTCTACCCCCACTCCTGCCCCTCCCCCTGCTCCTCCCATCCTGCCCCTCTGCCCCCTCCCCATCACTCTCCCCCTCCCTCTCCTCCCCCTCCCCCTCCTCCTCCTCCTCCTCCGTCCTCCTCCTTCCCCTTCCTCTTCCTCTTCCCATTGATTCGTCCCCCTTATGAGTAACTCCTCCCTGTCGTACCCCGAGGCCAATCGAAGGGCTGGCCCCGTACGACTGACGAGCCTAAAGTTTAGAAGCTGCAACAGCTTCACAGATGGAGGGCGGGTGGTTTTCAGAACGTGGCTGTCGCCTTAGCGCCACGCGCTTTCGTCTCAAACAATTGCAGAAGTTTCACGGGTTGAGGACAGGTGGATTTCAACATGTGGCTCTAGCTGTAGCGCCGCGCACATTAATCGTAAACAAATGAAAACGTTCCACGGGCTGTGGCTCGCGCTGTAGCGCCGCGCACACTCGTTTTTTGAGGGAAAAAGCTTCTCGGATTGAAGGCGGCTCCTTTTTCAGCATTTGGCTCTCGCCTTAGCGCCGCGCGCACTCGTCTTAAACATCCAAACGTTTTACGGATCCTCCTGGCTACCAGAAGCGGTGTTGTGGAACGTATCAGGACTGTCAGGGCGCAACAGTTACGTTAATTCGCGGTGTTGAAGTCCTGCGACTGGTTTTCTGGCACGGTTCAAGATCGTCAAGGCGCAAGAATCAGGTTGATTCGTGTCGTTGAAATCCTGAGAATGGTATTTGGGCAGGCTTCATGACTTTCACACGGTTGTCCCCAAAAGGGACACTCCCTGTGGAAATGAATCATTGCAGGGGCCTGTGCAGAGGAAGCTTGGAGGGCGGGTGTATTCCAAAATCGTTGATGAGTCTTGAGCTTGCACTGGTCCCCCTCCTCCCCCCCTACTCCTCCCCCTCCTCCTCCCCTTTCCCCCCCCCCTCCCCGCCCTTCTCCCCCTTTCTCCCCCTCTCCCCCCCCCCCTCCTCCTCCCCTCCTCCTCCTCCTCCTCCTCCTCCTCCATCTCCTCCTCCTCCTCCTCCTCCTCCTCCTCCTCCTCCATCTCCTCCTCCTCCTCCTCCTCCTCCTCCTCCTCCTCCTCCTCCTCCTCCCTCCTCCTCCTCCTCCTCCTCCTCCTCCTCCTCCTCCTCCTCCTCCTCCTCCTCCTCCTCCTCCTCCTCCTCCTCCCCCTCCATCCCTGACCCTTATAACTATCTCTTCCCTGTCACAGCTCCTGGCGTGTCAGTAGGGCGGGCCGGGCGTTTTGTCTGAGGCTTCTGATTCTGCAACAGGTTCAAGGATGGAGGGCGGGTCCTTTTCAAAAAGCTCTCGCCTTGGCGCTGCGCACATCCGTCATAATATTCTGCAGCAGCTCCATACGATGGAGGGCGGGACCGTTTCAAAATGTGGCGCTCGCCTTAGAGCCGCGCACATCCGTCCTACAAGTTTGCCGGAGCTTCAAAGATGGAGGGCGGGTCCTTTTCAAGATGTGGCTCTCACCTTAGCGCCGCGCACATCCGTCTTAAAATGTGGCAGGAGATTCAAAGATAGAAGGCGGATCCTTTTCAAAATGTGGCTCTCACCTTAGCGCCTCAGGGCGGGCCCTTTTTCGAAACGTGGCTCTCACCTTAGCGACCCGCGTATTCGTCTTAAACGTTTGCAGCAACTTTCAAGGATTCGTATGGTTGACATCCCAGGAATGGTGTGCTGGCAGGATTTGAAGTTGTCAGGACGCAACGGTCACGTTGATTCGCGGTGCGGAAATCCCAGGAGCGGCCTTCTGGCACAATTCAAGACAGTCGTGACGCAACAGTCACGTTGATTCGCGGTGTTGACGTGCCAAGAACTGCGTTTTGGCACGATTGAAGATTCTCAGGATGCTGTCTTCCAACGGGGCACTTCCCGCCATGAACGTACATTATTGCGGGGAACTTCGAGCAAGAGCAGCGGGTAGTTTATGAATCAAGATATCACCTCGTGGTGACGTCACTCACTCACTCGCTCACTCCTCGTGCTCCTCCTCCTCCTCCTCCTCCTCCTCCTCCTCCTCCTCCTCCTCTCCCTCCTCCTCCCCCTCCTCCTGCCTCGCGGCGGCATGCTAGCGGCGGCGCCTTTGCCCTCTCCGGGGCCGGCCGAGAAGCGCACGGGCCTGACGGGGGCGGGCGGGCACGCTCAACGGAGAGAGGGGTGCCGAGGAGGGAGGGGGAGGCTCAAGGGGAGGGGCGAGGGGCGGCTTGCGAGGAGAGGGGGGGGGGGGGAAGGGGAGTGGGAGGGATGGGGGGGAGGGGGCAGGGCCCAGGAGAGGGGGGGGAGGGGGGAGGTGGGCAGCGGTTCGAGGGGAAGGGGGGTGCGAAGGGGGGGGGGAGGGGGGGGAGGGCGGGGGGAGGGGGGGGAGGTTACAGGCGCAGGAGAGGCAGCGTTTCAGCAGAAAGGGGGGGGATGCAGGGAAGGGGACAGGAAGGGAGGGGGGCGAAGAAGGCAGGATGGAAGGATAGAGAAGGGGAGAGAAGAGGAGGTAGGACAGAGGGGGCTTACCCCCGCCTTGACGGTCGCGAGAGATCGGGGAGGCCGATCTCTTTTCCAGCACTGACTTGCGTGGAGCGCTACGGGGACTCGATACTCAACTTTCCTCACATGTCAAGCTTCGTGTTTCCGCCAACGCACTGCTGATTATTCATTATGGCATTTATTTCAACACCTTTCAAGCATCCCCAGGCGAATATGACTGCCTTATCCGCGAGCACTAAATATCACCACGATGTTTTTCTAGCAACACACCCCAGCACGTGCCGAGCGCGCAACAGCATCCGCGAGACTGCACCAGTCACGCGGCTGGGACAGGCAAGCGCTACCCGTGCCAATAATTGCCTGGACATTTGTCCCAAGTCGGCGCGAGAAGGTGAAACCACGAACGACATCACAGCGTTCATTTCAGCTCGTACCAATATTTCGCCTTGTACTGCACATAACCACAACTGTGCTGCTCGGCAACGTGCATCCTTGAACAGTGCCAGCCCGAGTGAAATGCCGTGGAAACTCATAGCAGAGGCTGCCAGCAAGTTCGAGGACGAATGCTGACGCTCTCTTGAGATGAGGCTTCCGCTGAGGCGCTGTTGGGGTTGCAGGCGCGTCTAATTACGACGAGAAGCATCATGCCAGCTTCTTAACTCGCCAGCGCTCGCGGGGATCGTTGACAATCATCTCGGCATGGTATGTTTCATCTGACGGTTGTAAGTGCGACGAAAATGCGTGTGTTTGTGATGGCCCTCTATCCCTATCTTCCCCTCTCGTCGTCCCCCCCCCATACCTCCCCTCCCCTCCTCTCCCGTTTCATCCTCTCGCCCCCCCATCCCTTCCTACCGCAACCCCCTCCCACCACACCCGATCCAGCCCGGGCCACTTTTCCGAAGAAAGAGAACCTGCTGGCCACATCCCCATATGAAACTCAACCATGCGGGCCACACGCACGCGCTGCACGGGCACCGCCCCTGTCAAGTCATACCATGCGGTTCACGCGCGTGCACTCTCCTTGCCAAATGTCACTCTACGCTCCACACACGCGCGCGCTAAACGGACACCGCCCCTGCCAAACAACACAGTGAGAGTCACGCGTGCGCTAAACGGGCCATCCATGCCAAATCCGCCGACCCTGTCGGCGTGTGTGAGGGGCTTGTCCGTTCAAGTCGTCATCTCCGTCATTCGTTGGCCGTCGTCTCTGTCGTCCCCTTTCCCTGCCTCTCCCTTTCCCTGAGCTCGTCGAAGCTCCCCCCTTCTCCAGGGACCTCCTCAGCGCGCCAACCAAAGCGAAGTTGAGCAACGTCGTAATTGAGTCAAAGGGAAGCCCCTTCCCTTCGATCCCTTCCCCGCAGGGGGGGGGGGGGGGCGGGGTCCCGGGGGGGTCAGACGCCCCCCTGGGGAGTCCCGGAGCCCAGAAAAGCCCCAACACGGGCCTGGAGTGCCCCAAGAGGCCCCAAAGACAGTCCAAGAGAACCCCGAATCGCCGAACGATCTGTCCAAGACGCCTTGACGGCCTCCAGACGGCCCAAGAGGCCTGGAAAGCGCCCGAAGAGGCCTCCAGGAGCTTTCCCACGAGAGCCCCAAGAGGCAAAATTCATGGATTTCCCATACGTTTTTGGAAGGTTTTGGCGCTCGAGCCTCTTCCGCTTCCGGACGCGCCAAGACGGCCCAAGAGGCCCACAAGATCGCCCCGAGACGGCCCAAGAGGCCCCCAAGAAGGTCCCCTGACGGCCGAAGAGGGCCCCAAGACGCCTCCAAGACGCCTCCAAGACGGCCCAAGAGGCCCCCAAGATTGCCCCAAGACAGCCCAGGAGAGCCCCAAATTTGCCCAGGAGGCCTCCGAGAGTGCCTCGAGACGGCGCAAGAGGAGCCCTGGACGGCCCAAGACGGCCTCAAGAGAGCCCCAGGCTGTCCCAAGAAAGCCTCTGGCCTCCTCCTCCTCCTCCTCCTCCTCCTCCTCCTCCTGCTCCTCTTCTTCTTCTTTTTCTTCTCCTCCTCCTCCTCCTCCTCCTCCTCCTCCTCCTCCTCCTCCTCCTCCTCCTCTCCTCCTCCTCCTCCTCCTCCTCCTCCTCCTCCCTCCTCTCCTCCTCCTCCCCCTCCTCTGCTCCCCCTCCTCCTGCTCTCCTCTGCCTCCTTCTCCTCCTCTTGCTTCTCCTCCAATTCCTTCTCCCCCCTCCTCCTCCCTCATCCACCTCCCCCACACTTCCTCCACCTCCCACTCATCCTCCTCCCCCTGCCCACCCTCGTTTTCATCTTCGTCGTTCTCAGGGTCGGCGGCACTGGCCGTAAGGCCTTCGCAATATTCTTAGAACAAAAAGCGTTCCAATCGCATCAGCAATGATCTTAGAACATGGGACCGATGCTTTAAACCAAGCCCATCTCAGTCAGAACTGCCCTGAGAACACTTCGTGCAGACCACAGGAAAACGTCCTCAGCACATCCCCTGCGGGGCCTACTATGCGAGTCGGGACGCCTCGCCCCTGCTTGACCCCCCTCCCCTCCTGGAGGGCACGACGCTCTTCGGCGCGCCCCCGCGGCGCCGGCTCGCGGCGCTCAGAAGGCGGCCTGCGCGCCGCCCTGCGCCGCGCGGCGCCCGCGCCGCCAGTGAGCCCCGCGCGGGCGCCGCCAGCCCAGGGCGGCCCTCGGAAGGCCTCCGAAGGGCCACTGGAGGCCCTCGGAGCCCACTTTCGCATCAGCCGCGATGGCGCCCGCGGCCGGCCCGGCCTCCCCCCCCCCCCCTTCCCTGGTCAAGCCAGGATTCGCGCCAGCGGCCGCCGTTCGGGAAGGAACCATTCCGCCGTGCCTGGGCATTCCCTCAGACGGCGCAGGCGCGAACCGTGACGTGACCGGCCCGCTACCCCCGCTCCTCAGCCTCCCTCCCCGTCACGCCCGTGTTCGCCAGGGGATCAAAAAACTCTCTGGAGGCGCTAGGAAGCCCTCGGAAGGTCGCCGAAGCCCTCGGAGGCCGCCGGAGGCCCTCGGGGGCCCTCGGAAACTCGGCGGCGCGCCGGCCCTGAGATCGGGGCGTTGTATTTTTTCTCGCACCGGATGTTTTCGCCCAGTCGTGGGCCCTGGTATCATCGCAGATCGATCCAGTTTGAAAAGATGCAGCCAAAACGTTGGGCCTATAGGGTTCCAGTCGTGAAATGTTTCGAATATTGTTATTTCTTCGCAACGTCGGATCTCAGTGAAGCTCCGCTGCGCGCCGAGGGGGGGAAAGGTGAGGGGGTATAAGCGGCGGGGCTTGGCAGAGCCACTTCTGGAGAGCCGTTTGCGTCTTCGTAGAAGGCGTAGGAAGCATCTCAGAGGGCTGGAGGCCTCCGGAGCCTTCTGAGAAGACCCGCCCCCTCTGCCTTCCCCCCGGGGTGCGCCGCCGAGATGCCTTCGGAGGCCCAAACGACCAGGAGAGGCAAGTGCGGAATCGCTGCTGAGTGCAGGACAAATATCTTGGGGAATGCTCGTAAATCTCTCCGTCTCCCAACATAGCCGCCAGCTGCCGGCGGCGCATCGGGCGAATAAAAACAAGAGAGTGGTAGGGGTGGGATGCGCAATGCTGGGGACGACGACGAAGACGACAGCGACACGACGACAACGACGATGAAAGCAACGGCGAAAACACATCCGCGAAGGGAGGGGGAACAATACCGGGGACGACACTCCAACGAAGAGGTAGACGAGACGTCGACGACGACAATCCTCCAGGGAAAGAGCCACGAATCTCTCGATTTCCATTTAGCCATCCCCCCTCCCAGGCGAAGAGAAGGGGGAGAGTGGGGATTCACCCTGTACAGTTCTTCGACAGGCAGTAAGGCGAAGACAGGATACGACCATGGCGGGAACTCATGATTAGTTACTAGTGCATGTGTGTGTATGCCGCGGGCGTTCCTGAGCGACCCGGTGACGTGGGCTAAATATGGATCCGTGGATCTGGCGCATGGGAATCAGATGCACGGATCGGGAAGATGCCCCCCGAAACACGAAAGCAATGCCGCCCGATTTAGCGACGGAACGGCTCGAATTTGCGTGAAAACGGGAACCGTCGCCAGCCCCCGTGCCCTGATCCTTTTATTGAATGCTCCTCGAAACCCTACGAGCCCCAAGCGTTCCCCAGGACCTCCGTACAGCTCCTTTCTTCCTAATACCTTCTCCTCGTACCTATTCGGCTCGGGCGATGCTTTTCCTCTCCGCGAAACATTAAATGCTTTGCTACGTCTTTGCCTCCGATTTGCGGCTTGCACGCCGGAGGGACGAACAGCGGCCGACGCGCCACTCGCCAGCAAGCAGTGTTTTGGCGGAGGACAGAGAGAAGGAAGTGAGCCCTCCTGCTTCTGTTCCTGCTTGTCGTCTTCTCTCCTTTCGTCACCCTCGCCAATGAAACAGCGAGCATGGAGAAGCTACTTGCGAAATCGGCATGCAGCACGTATTAAGGAGCCCGCGCGTGAAAATCTTGAGAGAAACAGCGTGCGGCTAATTAGGATCGGCCCTCGCGGCACTGTGCACCACAAAGCCTTGCTCCTCCGAGCCCGTGTGGCGCGCGCGCCGACACCGCGCCCCCCCACCGTCGGCTCGAGGAGGAACAGGAGGGGGCACACTAGCGGGTCTTGAAAGTCTTCAGCTGCATCTGGCTGGAAAAAACAGCGGGGCAGGCTCATTCACCCCCAAGGCATCGGTCGAACTCTTTGCCGGTGGAGTTGTACATCTTGCCGTCTGGTGCCCTGTAGACCTATTTCGTGTCGATCGGGCATGGAATGATGGGCCAGAAGCAGCAGCAATATATGCAGAGCGTCACTGGGCCTATCTAGCGCGCTTCCATCCAGTTGCCGCCAGGCGGTTCCCCCAGTGGCTCTGTCCCGCCAGCCACAGCCACAAACGATGGCTGGGCGGGGGCGACGTCGCCGGGAAGCACAGGCCGTCGGTGGTCTTCAACCACCCGTTCTCAAGCACGCCAGCCACCACATGCCCGGGCGAGATCGTCATGCCTGCCTTCTTCCCCATGTCTGGCTCGGTCCGGTACTCGATGTTGCTGCCGCTCACGATTTCCCGGCTGGGCGGGGCAGGCGGCGGGGCCAACTCGAACAGAACAGACCCTGTGATTATGATGCATTTTAGCGCAATGGCAAAAAGGGGCCCCTAGATGTCGAACGGCGGCGAGTGGTGCATATATATATATATATACACACACACACGTCACACACGCACTATCGCACACCCGTGAAACTTTATCACGAGCTAGCCGGCAGACCGCGCAGTACCGCTGGTCTGAGTAAGCATCTAGGGGCAGTAAAAGGAGCACTCCCATGTTGGGATTAGTCAAGTCAAGGCAGCCAGGACTCAGTCACTCACTTCCCCGATGGGATAGCATTCACTCTGGCCCTCGCCAAGTGTTTCTAGACCTTCTTTAATGTATATTCAGGGTCTGGAGTTACGTCATACGAACTTGCACGTAAGGTCATCACAAGGAAATCCGTAGGCATATTCTTCGTCAGACAATCAGCGGCCAGTACACTTGTATCGATCCATCGGGTCTTATCGCAAAATATGCGTGGATGTAAAACCTCTACCTCTCCTGTTCCATTAGTCCAAATATCTGTCTTAAACTACCCAAATCGGCACTCCTGCGCTAATCTTCTGTCGTATCAGTAGTTGGGGCTATTAGGCGTTCTTCATGGCTTCTACAATCCGTCATCCATAAGTGTCTCATAGACATGGCTGGCTTGTCTTCCAAATTGGCTGGCAGTTTCTATCCTGTGCCAAACATACCACGCGCATCTGAGATGGCGGCGCGAATGCGCGCACCAGATTCTCAACCACATCAACAAGCCAGAGTCTCTGCTCGTAGTGTAGTTTACATACCCGCTTGATATCTTTACCACAATATATATATATAGGGTGAACATGATCGCTTTTCCCCTCGATGAATCCAGGCCCTGCGAGCCCTTTGAACCTAGCCCTCTTTGATCTGGGAGGATCGATTCTACCCTTGACTATATCCTCCTCTCCTGCCCAGCTGGCATCAGTAACAGTAAGAACTATCATGTATTGGTTCCACTTAACAGCCCCACCTTTGGATGCTAACCCACAGTCAGCGGACCGAGTTGCTTCTTCCAATACACGGTTGGCTTCTTTGAGATGGAGCACCTTAGCGCGACGCACTGCTGTCTGCAGTCTGATCGCACGATTCACGAGCTCTAGTTTACATTGACGTGAAACCCATGACAAGGCACGTGTGACCGATATCAGCGGCGCTGTCTCGCCATCATTGCATTTTCTCTTGAGGGGGCTGTCTCTGGGATAGGATACAGCTTCGATCTTCACAATATTGCCCGCGGCCACGATACCCGCCGTGAGTTCTTCATCTTGAACAACTTCTAAGCCGCAAGAACGGGAATTATCCGACTTGATCTCGCAAGTGTCAAACTCTGCTAATACCGAATCGAGGATTCTCTGACACTCTTTATCTGCAGCCCACAGTTTGTCATCCACATGTGTACCTGACATACACGTAATCTCATTCTTGTCATTGTAAATACTGAACAAAGCAGGCATGCGACGATTCCCCTCTAGACCTGAGCTTCAAACCTTTTGCGAAACTTCTTCCACAAACCTTGTCCTGCGTCGCGCATGCCATAGACCGGCATGCGCGCGATCAGTGCTCCACCGCTCCTTCAAGTCCGTCGGGCGGTGGCTTGAGCAGCACGAGGCGGTCGAGTTCCTGACCCTGGAAGCACGCAGGTGCAATGTCGGCACACTTGAGCGTCTTAGTTGCACCGGCAGCCCGGGATACTATCAACCTTAGCCCTTCTAGTTCGCATTGTGGTGAATCCGCGCTGATGCCCAACGACTCTTCCAGATCTTCACGCACGACAAGTCTACTCTTGTACTGCGGTGCATCCGAAGGTCCAACCAGTCTACGGAGATGCTCCTTCTTGTTAATCTCAATCCACTGCGCAGGTACCATGCGGTATCTTTCGTGGAGGAGATTTTACAGTTCCACGGAATCAATAGGTACGGCGGCGTTGAACTTCCGCCATCTTCTCCATTCGTCTTGACTTGCCAGTCGTATACCGCTTTAACGTCCTCAGACTCTCGATGATATAACAGATTCTTTGCGCTCTTTATCTTCCTCTTGGATGGCGGCTTATGAACGGTTGTGGGCTAGAAGATCCATGCCCGGCCCTGATGTTCCGGCCCTGCGCATGGCCTCGAGAAGTGGGTTCGCTGGTTCGGGAGCTGGCTCCGAGACAGAATCGGAAGACCTTCCCGCGCTACCATCGGCATTCTCGACTCTTCTGCGCACCACTTCGTTACGACTCTGTATACCGTGCGGGGCGTCGTCCAGTAGCGACCTCTGAAGGGGCGTTCGAGCCACTTGCGGCGATCTCAGCGCAGGCGGCGCAGGAACAACCATGCCATCAGACAGTTCATCTAGTTCCATTTGGCGAAATGCTTATTCTATGAACCCTGGGTCTTCTGGGATCCTCGGCAGCTCTTCCGTCGCCATAGGATGTTCTTGCGCGGGATGCTCTTGCGCCCGTGGTTATGGCAGCTCACGTCTTTCGTCCACGAAGTACTGCTGCTGCCCGTCTGGAGGTGCATATCTTTCAGCTCCACCGTCATGGAGCTTAGACAGATATTGGCATGCCAACGCCTCCGCCGCAGCACACGGTCGAAGCCTGTCGACAACCGCGCAGACAGGCGCGCCCTCTGCGATAACCCATGCGTTCTAGCCGTCGAACCCAACGATACGGAACCCTCGCTCCACTTAGCGGTAACATCGCCGTCGGTTGGCCGTTTGCGAAAGTACGCTATATCACCTACTGGATATTATCCAGCTAGTGGTGTTGCCTTTCGGAGAGCGGCGCTTGCCGCCCTACTCCCGACGTCGTGTTCTGCGCGTGCTTTTCTGGCAGACGCCCGGATCGCCGCCCGGCGAGAAAACTCGTCGGCTCCGTCTTCTGCAACATTCGCAAGAAATCCGAAGTCGAGAGTTCCCTCGTCGTCGAATCGACTCCCTAGGACGCGAGGCACCTTTCCAAGTACCCGCTCAGAGGGCGCAAATCCGCCGACTCGTGACATCTCATTCTTCGTCTCGCCAACTTCTGATGCAATAGGGATGATTTCATCGACTCCAGTGACATTCTTGTCGTGCACCACCTTCTTGAAGACTACCTTCCAAAGTCCACCGCGTCTCTCGGTGCGGCCTATCTGCTCGAGGGACTCGACTCCAGCGTCGCGGAGGTCGATCCCTTGACTCTTAACCAATGCAGAAACACTCCTCTGTCGCGCAGCCCACGGTCTAACACCATTCGTTTGGGCCCACCTGCCCATGCGCGCCAGCGTTGCTGAAGTGCAGCGAGGCATGCTCTCGAAGATGGCGTACCACCTCCCTGCATGGCAAAGATCACGCGCTGAAATGTTGCACTCTGGAACACTACGTTCAGGAAGGTGTAACGTTCTCCACTGTTGTTCTGTACCTCTAGACTGTCGATGCCGGTTCCATGGTCGAAGCAGGACTTCTTGGGCAAGGCAACCTTGTGAGTCTGAGCTAACGGATTGCAGTGTTCGCAAGATCCTCATCGGTAACTCTCGGCGGCTTCAATGTAATCCAACGACATTCTGGAGATTTCAGTAGCTGCTTGAGAAAACGATTAGGCGCATGACCAAACTGTCTGACCGATGATCGCGCCCGCGTCGCCTTGAACTCCCCCCTCTGCGGCTTCAGCGGGGGGAGCTGTAAGTGCTAGTCTGTCAGGTCTAACTGTTTGAAGGAATGGGGAATTTCTGTCTCGCGATGTCTGCGCCTCACTCGATATACGAATTCAGCGCACTAGTAACCTGAAGGCTTGAGCAACCAAGCCCATAACCGCGCGCAACAGTTACAGGACCATTATCTTGAGCCAAACCAGAAAAAAAACAATCACTGATCACATGATGACTCGATGATGATGTGTAGGCGACAACGAGATCAGGATTGTGCTCGAAGATGTTTTTTTGCCATCGATGGTTCCCAATCTGGGCGCGCCGCCGTGTCGCGCGAGGCTGGGCAGGCAAACGCGACGCCGATGACGTAGAGCAGCACCCTGGCCAGGTTTGCCCCCACTCGTCCGCGAAGCGGATCGGTGTTCCTGATCACCTTCTCGACGATCTCCCTGTCGATGGCAGACATGCCTGGTGCGGACAGCCCGGCGACACACGCAAATAATAACTCATCTTGCGTACGGATGTTACGCAACCCAGAACAATATATGGCACGACGATCAGCAGTCATGGTAATCATCTCATGCTGGTCCAGCTGCAGTGGTGTGCACAAATGCGATGTTCCGTCAACGCGGATCCTCAGAGGCTGCACAAATATTGCCACTCAATCAAACTCCTCAGCATCCACTGAATAATTCATGGCATCACGATATTGTATACGCCCCCAAGACTGGGTGTCCTTGATGCGACCCATGGAACTCTTCTTCTGGGAAGACCATGCCGGCGGGAACTTGGTCTGAGTGTTGAACGGATCAACATTGCAGCTCACGCGCGCCATCATCTCAGCGCCCCGCTCTTCCGCGCGGCCCGTCGACCCCTCTACTGGGAACGATCGAGGATCAACGCGCGTGGTAAAGTTCCTCTTCTTGCCCTGCTTCTTGCCCTGCTCGAAAAGCGAATCCAGCTGGTCTGCGCCAACTGAAGTCCGCGACTGGATCTCTGGCCAGCTCACCACACACCGTGGCCAGGTCCCTCTCGACAGGGGAAGTCGGGGATCCTGAAGGAGACGCCCGAGTCTCGCTCGATTCTTCGTCGCTGCCGGCGGCAACAATACTCGCTGGAGGCGGAGGCGGCGGCGGCAGCGGCTCGACCCCGCGCGGCGGCTCCGGTGGCGGAGGCGGCAGGGGAGTCCTGAGGCGCGCAGGCGGCGGCCCGCCTGGCTGCCTCGGCGCGAGGACAGCGGGCTTCTGCTTGGGCGGCGGCATCATAGGAGACAGTCCAGGAGGGCGAAGGACCGTGCCCGGAGGTGCTGCTTCGCCCAGCGGCAGACCCGTCACCTTGCTGGCGCTGCTGACGCGGGCCTTCCTCTCCGGCGCGTCGTCGCCATCGCCCTGCAGATCGCGCGCCCGATATGAAGGGGGCAATGCAGCGGCAGAAGGCGATGCGGCGACGGGCGGCGGTGAAGCAGCAGCACCGGGAATACTACCACCAACAGATTTGGGCTATATACCGGTTTCTGCATGCTCACGAGCAATACGTACAAATCGCATAGTATGCAGGCGGACTGTTGGCCTCGTGACACTTCTTCGAATAGAATTGCAGCCCTTTCCCAGCATATCGCTTCATCATGGTCTTGAAATCTGCCTCGATATAGTCAGCGTCAAGAATCGCCCCAGATCGTTCTGATGTGCTCACGGATGACAGCGGCCACGCCATTATCATCTACTCCGTCGACCACCCGATGAAGCGCGAGATCTCTCCTCCTCGCTCCTGGCCAGCTCAGCCCCGTCGCGGAGTCTGTTCTTGGCAGACCGCTCAGGAACTGGAGGCGGTGGTGCACTGAACTTCTTGAAGGATTCAGTAAAGAGCGAAACCATCCTGTCAGTCGCAGAACGCGCCATCTCACGGCCCCAATCGGATACGCGACAGCAGTCATCGCATTCTCCGTTACATGTACGCCGGCACCACTCATGACGACTCAGGCGTGCAGAACTGCATTCAATGTCATACTGCTTCGCGAACTGCTTAACACCAGAACTTACAGCAACAGAGCGATGCCGACCAGTACGACCGATGACAACAATGCACACAGACTGTGAATACTCGTTCTTCGCCACAGCTTTTCCCACGAACTGAGTGATACCAAGAAAAAATGCTTAGTCAACTGAGTTGCGTGAGATTTTCGGATGATGACTGATATGGCGCGCGTGGGTCGGGTCGTCCAGAGCCCTGGTGTCCACCGACACGTGCGATCATAGTTCGCCATGTCCTCATCTGCAGCAATGAGCGCATCTATGATGGCATTGGCGTCGCGCCCTCTGGTAGTCATGTCATGACTGGAGCAATGGTAACGGCGGATGTACTCTCTCAGCATCGACGACCCCGAGCACCTCGGGTTCTTCCCGAAGTTCTCCAAGCCCAGCGTGATCAAAGCAAACTTCGAGCCCTGTGGTGTGGGGCGAACACCAGCACCAGCAGCCACGGCAGCGACCCGCGCGTCCTCGTCGCCACTGGAGTAACCGACGGGCGCAGGCACACACGTGGCCCCGTCGTCACTGGAGTGATCGACGACAGCGGGCGGCGCGGCGCGGCCGGCGGGAGCTGCGCAGCTGCTGAAATGCGAAATGTGCAACGGACGAATGGAATCCGCAACGTACTCTTTGTCAAACTGATCAAGGCGAACGATGAGGAGACCTCAGCGAGCACGACGACAAATTCCCACCTCACTTTCCTGATTCAAGAGAGCGCGACCATCAGCAAGATCCACCACGATGCCCAGGGAAACCCGCGCAGAAAGAGACAACTAGAAGGAAACACGATCCGAATATTTCAACCGGCGCGACTCGAGACGCCCACTCACGGCAACACGAGATGCAACGATACGAAACGGAAAACTCTCCTTATCTGTCGTCTCACTCCCTGCCAGTCATCCGCTAGCGCTGCGCGTCTTGCGCTGCATGTGAGACCATTTAGGATATAAGCCCTATCTATCGAATTGATCCTCTGCGTTAAGAGCCCAAGCTTTACCACGGCAACAAGAATTACAACCCTCGTCTGGAATAGCCCAAACACCTTCGTCCCTGAAGACATCAACCGCGCGAAGCATAAGCGAATCCGAAAATTCGGTCGAACCGTTCTGCGCTGGGGCCACGAAACAGACAAGACTGTGATCTGCGACTTCTGCGACACAGGTCGCGAAGCAACGAGGATAGTTCACCGGTACTAATGTCACCCGTATCATCGCAGATCTCACCAACGCGTTTTGTGGAAGCCATAAGTACAACCTTTAGCTCTACAGAGGTGGCGCGGCGATCATGCCCAATAATATGATCGATCGCTTCTGCTTGGATGTTGCTTGGGCGTTCAACTTTCCTAGCTGTTGCTTTCTGGTCTTCTGCCGGCTACCTGGGCTGCTCATCGGTAAATGTCAGGCAGCGACAACAACGCGAACGAACAACATCTGGAGCACTGCCGCGATTATCTACGAGATCGCGCGGGCGCTCGCCCACAGAGCGCAGCGCCGTGCACCTCCCCTTCTTGGTCTCGTGCCCGCGATCCTCGCATGTGCGAACAATGAAACGAGCAGTAGAACCGACTCCGGAGATATTCTCACAACCTCAAGCACATGGACGAGGCAACGGGGGACATGGAGTTCGCCCGTTCCGGCCAGAGGAAGAACTCGAAGAAGGCAAAACTTTGATACTGGAAACTATCGGTCCCGAAACTCTCGCAAACTGTCCATCCCCCTTCCGAGTAAATTTGCTATGGGCCCATCCTAAGAACAGAACCAGATCCTCATTCGGTTTCTTCGCCTTGCGCCCTCGATCCACGCAATCTGGAGTACCCCTGAGAACGCGACAATAGCGAAGCCCTTTGTGCTTACCCGAGGCAAACAAAGCATCCTGACCAGGGACAGCGATAGGATCCGAAACAGATTCCTCCTCCTCAAACTCCTTATCAGAAACGCGAGCCATGAAATAAGATTCGGCTGAGCGAATACCCATGAACCCAAGAGTGCCCCCCCCCCGCCTCTGCAGAGGTCTGAAGACTCTTCTCCTGAAGCTCTGGAGCATCCTGGACCGGAGCAGCTTCGGTCATGCCCATGCAATGCTCGCGGACATGATGCTCAACGTGGTTGTACTGCAAGCTGCGCTGTCCGCCGCAATTCCCCCCCTCGCACACTTGCCCTGCGACGCAAGACGCGAGAAGAGAAAGAGGAGCAGAAACGAGAAACACCGGGATCCATCCTCATCGACACCTCTTTATTCCTAGTGATAGGATGAGGGATTGATGGCGGCGCAGCAACAGAACGGACAGATGAACTTCCCTTGATCATCGTCATCGCGCAACTGGACATGGCGCTCGCCAGCGCCTCCAGCGCGCGCTACACTTGCCGCCCTGGGCGTGCCCCTGCATTCAGGGCCCCCGGACCAGTGGTCTGTCTCGTGGCAGGTCTTGCATTTCGAGAGTTCCTCGGTTTCCTGGAGCCGACTCTTGCGATTTTCCAGGGAAGGTCCTCCCTTGCCGCCCCCCCTGGGCGACCAGGGCGCGCAGTGGCAACTCTTGCCCCAGCTCTTTCCTGCACCCTTGCCCCTCCCTTTGGTGCCAAGGTTGGCGACAAGGCCCTCTTGGATCGCGTCAGAAACTTCTTTCTCCGCGAACCCGGCCTCGACCATTTCGTCGGCCATCTCGACGTCGAGCTCGCTGCTATCCTGGAGAGGGGCCCAGTGAGCACGCGATTCCCCGTCGACGCTGGCGCGTTCGTCGGCGCAGTCGCCCGAGGTCGTGTCGCCCCAGCCGCGCTCGGGCGCATGGCCGGACTTGTAGTATCCGTCGGGACTCAAGCTCCTCAGGGTAATGTTCCCCCTGCTCGTACCATCCTTCATCAGCAGTGTAGAAGGCGCGTTGTGGCCTGGAGAAGCGCACCTTGCCCTTGCCCTTGCTCCTGTTCTGGTAGCTGGGTCTGGGCTGCGTCCACGTCGAAGAGCTGGAGCCTTTGTCAGACTCGCCCTTGCCTTGGCGGATGTGTATGCGGCCGTGCTGGAGGATCAAGACGTCCTTAATCTTGTCGAAGGTTGTCACATTCCCTGTGGATTTCAACACCATCAGATTCCCCGAAGGCGAGGGGCCTGCATGGTCCAAGAGAACGGAGCCAATCATATCGTCGCTCATCAAGATCTTGAGATCTAATTTGGACACAAGTTGCCACCAACGCTTCCTCCGGGAGGTGTACGAGGCCATAGACTCACCGTGCTGTCGAGACAGTGGTCCATATGGTCTCTGCCCCACCTGGAACAGGATCTTCGCTTCCTGCGCCTGCATGGGAAAAGTGAAGTACGAATCGCCAGCACCAACTGATCGATCTCATTCGGAGTCAGAAGCACGTCCTTACCGATATCCATGGCAATATCGAATGCGTCACCTCTGAGGCCTTGTACAACCTTGTTGACAGCTGCGGTGATCACGTGTTGCTGTGGTGCACCCGTCTCTTGATCCACTGAGGCCAAGGCGACGCTCATGCGCATCTCTGTGCGGAATTCCCACTCGTGCAAGTTGTTCACCGTGCCGTCGTAGATGTAGGAGCCACTCTTCGTCTCGGACCGCGTCAGCGCGTCGGCGCTCGGCCGATAGCGAAGAGAGGCAAGCGCCATAGCGCAAGGCTCAGTCCCCTAGCGAGGGAAACTGCCAGCACAGAAAGTAAAGAGAGGTAGTGCGACACTCTTTGATGAGACGTGCGCGCAGTGGTACGATACGGGGATCGTGTGGTAGTTCCGCTACCTGTGTGATTATGATGCGTTTTAGCGCAATTGCAAAAATGGGCCCCTAGAGGTCAAACGGCGGCGATTGGCAGCGAGTGGTGCATATACACACGTCGCACATGCACTATCTCACAGACCCCGTCACCGGGTGCTTCGCAGGGAGGAACAAGCCGCCAGTCAACCTCCATGACGCCAGCGATCGTCTCCCCCGCCTTGACAGTCTTGCCCGCCTTCTTCCCCATGTCTGGCTCGGTCCGGCAGTCGATGTTGCTGCCGCTCACGTTCGTCCAGACTGTGCCCGCGGCGACAACCGTCGTGTGCTGATCAGGCGCGGCGGGGATAGTGCCTGACTTGGCGGCCATGCCTGGTGTCCAGTGGGCTTCGGTGTCGGGCGCGCTGGCGGTCGCTCAGATAGCGACGTGGTGGGTTCTCTGGCAGGACTCTTGAGAGGTGCTTGAGCCAAAACGGCTACGAAATTTGGGTCGGGCGAATTGGGGGGGTCGCGAGTCAGCTCACGTATCTGACTCTCGGAGGGGCCGAAACCAGTTGCGCACAGCAGATGTCGACCCCTCCCTTTACCTATCCCTCCATTTCGACACGACTATTCCCCATCCCGTTCCTCCCGACCGCTCCCGCGCCGCTTGCGTGGCTCGGACAGAACAGGCCGGCCCCCCGAAGGGCCATCACCTCACGACTTTCCCGGACGGAGGAGAAGGACTCGTCTTCGTCGTCGTCGTCCACCTCCTCCTCCTGCTTCTCCTCTTCCTTCTCGTCATCCTCATCACCATCCGTCGCCTCCACATCCCCCGTCCGACCCTGCTCTTGATATTCCGACTTGCTCCTCTGTACCCTCCCCCACTCACTAGACTCCCCGTCTTCCCCTTCCTGGGAAGGGCAGGAGGGGGTAATGGGCACAATGGAGGGGAACTGGAGAGATAGAAGGGGCCGATGCGGAGACGAGGGATGAGGGGGGCGGGGGAGGCGAATCCAAGAGAAGACGAGGAAGAGAAAGAAGAACAACAAAACAGAAACGTGAAAAGAAGTAGGGGAAGAAGCAGAAAGAAGAATAAGACCACTACTAACACGAATAAGAACACGAATCGCAACATAGATATAAGTCTCGGAGCTCCGCACGGATGACTCGGATCGACGCTGAAGGCGCCGTCAGGGGCCAAACCGAGTGCAGATCCAAGAAATCCGCACGGAGCTCCGACTTGTCCTGCGAACGTGTAGGGGGTTGAGGCACAGAGTCCGTTCTATTTCGCTCAAGTCTTTTACCTCCAGGGAGCACCTGAGTTTCTATGCGCCCTCCGCTCCCGCAGGCTCCTCCGTGGCTGATCGTCTGTGCCTGGTGTGCGCTGGACGCCTGGTGGCCAGGCCTTGTGCGCGGCGGCGGCGGCGGGGGCCCCCTGGACAGCCGCCCTCGGCGGCACTGCAGGCCGCGGCGGCGGCGCGCGAGGCGGAGCGAGCGGCCGCCTACGCTCGCAACCTGTCGGGCTGCCTGGACGACCTCGCGCGGCTGCACGCGAAGGTGCCCCTGCTGTCCTCGGAGCTCCGCGAGGTTCGCTCGCACCAGGCCCAGCAGGGCTCGGACGCGGGGTCGTTCTACGCGCACACCCTCGGGCTCGGGGTGACGGGCATCGTCACGCAGATCGTGGGCACGTGCGGGGTCTACCGCAGTCGACATGGCGCTGATGCCGCGCCTGCAATTGCTCAGGGCCGAGGGGAGCGCCGCCGAGGCGGCGGAGTTCTTCAATGAGCTGCTGCCAGGCCGCGTCGCCACTGTCCACTACGACGACGATCGCGGCATCTGGCACGAGCGCGTGCTGATCTGGCCTGCCGATTCGCAGCGGCCTGCGACGAGGTGGACCATCCTCACGCCCGATGGTGACATCAACGACGAGGAGATAGCTAGCGGCGCGGACGGGGACGGCCCTGACAAGGCGTCGCTGACCTTCGGCGCCACCCCTGCTCGGCAGCGGCCCGCGGGCCACGTCTACCGTTTCCGCGCCTACCCCTCGGAGCCCGAGCTGCTGGACATGGTGCGAGCTGCTCGGCGTGATGTGCGGGCCGCGGGGTTGGACGTCGCCAAGCCGTCGACATACGTGCGGAACGGCGAGGTGCTGGGGGGCTTCACCGCGGTCAGCTTCGGTGAGGTGCCTGGCTTCTATCGGCGGCTGGCTCGGAAGGGACCCGCGCTAGCGCCGGCGGCGGCCGCCGCCCCGCCCCCAGCTGGCCCGCCCTTGCCCGCGCCCGCCGCGGCGCCGCCGGGGCTTGAGGACGACACTGACGACGAGCCTGCGGCTGTCGGTGGGACCGCTACCCCGCCGCCTGGGACCGTCGGTGCCCGCGAGCTGGTCAGCGCGGAGGCGCCGCCTCCAGGGATGACCTGGACTGCTGCCAAGGCGGCGGGGTCGGAGGTCAAGCGCGGCGACGAGATCCTCCCGCTCGCGGGCGACGTCGTCTTGGGTGACAGCGGGCTTCACGGTCTGCCGCCCGGCGTCATCGTGCCCATGGAGCTGGTTGCCTCTGCCTCTCCCATCAGGCCAGGTGGTGAAGAGGACGACGACGCTCGCCTCCTGGGTCCACTCGCCAGGAACCGCGAGGGACGACGCCACCTCGACGTCCGCGAGCGTGCGGCGCAGATGCGGCATGAGGTGCTCGACGATTTCCCGCTGTCTGGAGAGCGGAGCTACAAGTGGCTCTGCGAGTACAGCGTCGAGCACGGCGGGACGCCCGATGGCCGCCAGACCAAGTGGATGAGCGAGAGCGGCTGCACGAAGAACTCGGCGGCGGCTCATTTCCACGACCTCCTCGGGCTCGCGATCGAGTTCGCGCAGACCTACGATCAGGTGGATGGCTCGAACCTGGCCTGCATGGAGGTAGTGGCAAGGACGTACCAGCTTGTCGAGGAGACCGTGGGCAGCATGAAGATCGAGGGGGTCGAGCACTATGTCGGCCGCCTGAAGCAGAGTGCTCGCCGCGGGGTCGCGGTAGCGCCAGGCCTGGCCAAGTACGCGACCGAGCAGCTCGCCAAGGAGACCGAGATCCAGAAGCAGAGGAGGAAGGCGCGCGAAGAGAAGAGCGCCTCCTCAGGCAAGAAGGGACAGGAGTGAACTGGAGTCAGCGGGCGGGAGGTAGCTCGACCCGTCCGCCGTTTCGCGAGAGCCAGTTGTGTCGGCCTGCTGATGGCCATCCTCCTGGCGATGGGGTGCTGCCCTTTGCTGCACCTGCCGCGCCAGTTGCTCCTCCACCTCCGCCTGGGCTTTCCCGCTCGGTTCGGGCACGCCTTTGGCGTACTCGGTCCATTGAGGAGCGTACTCGGGACACCGTGGAGTGCCTCAACCTGCTTGGGGGCTACAGTACGCCGCGGTGCGGGCCAGAGCGCCTCTCGGATATGGACGACCTCTACTTCGACGCATCCGTCGTCTCCATCGTCAGATGGAGGCCCCGGCGGGTGCGTCGGCCCAGGAAGCCTGTTCAGAGCTTCTGGGCCGCCCGTGTCTGCACTACGACACTTCACATGACTTACCGCTGAGGCCGTATGCACCGCACCTCGTGAGCTGGCCCAACCTTGGGAACGAGCCTGGCTGGCTTGCTGACCGACTCGGGCCTGGCGATCGTTGCTCGCTCCTCGACCTCAGCCACGCCTTGCTGCTGCGGTCACCGAGCTTCGACGCAGTCGTGGAGGAGGGCGGGAGGCCTTCGTTATACATGGACCCTGTGCTCGAGAGGAATCGCACGATGTACAGAGAGTTTGTGAAGTCAGGGATCTCCAGAGGCGTCATCGTGGCTGGCAAGACCAGGATCGAGGACGTCGGGGTGTTCTTTGTGGCCAAGAAGGATGCCCGTATCAGGATGGCGCTCGTCTTCCGGAGGAGCGATCAACGTTTTCAGCCTCCTCCGCCAGTCAACCTCTTCTCCGCCGCGGGCTTCGCGGACTTGCAGGTGCCCGAGGGGGCCCCGCTCTACTTTGCGGGGGTTGACGTACAGAACGCGCTCTACCAGCACAAGCTGCCCGCCCACCTGCGGCCGCTCTCCTGCCTGCCCCCGGTCACCGCCGGCGAGCTGGGCATCGGCAGGCTGGACGGGCGCCGCATGGCGCCGTGGACGCGCGATTGCAAAGGGTTTTTTTGCAATCCTTCGTTTTTTTTGCAATCCTTCGGTTTTTTTGCAATCCTTCGTTTTTTTGCAATCCTTCGTTTTTTTGCAATCCTGCGCCCGCAGCTGGCGGTCGCGCCGATGGGTTGGAGCTGGGCGCTCTACTTCGCCCAGAAGGCCCACGAGCGCGCGCTGGGCAGCTGAGACGCCCTCAGGCCCGAGCTGCGCGCGGTCGACTTCGCGCTGCCGCCGTCGCCGCTCGACGAGCCCATCCGCTCCCTCCACGTCGACGACGCGCTCGTCGTAGGCTCCGACTGTGAGGAGGTGGCGCGCGTTAGGCGGTTGGCTTCGGAGGCGCTGGAGGCGGCTGGGCTCGCCGTCCACGACGAGACCGACGCCTCGGAGTCCATGGTGATGCTGGGCGGGCAGCTGGAGGAGCGGCACGCGCGCGCCACACTGGCTTCGAAGCGCTTCTGGAAGCCCTACCTGGGTCTTGGCTACTTGGCGCGGCGCCGCCCCAGGGTGACCAGCGGCGACATCGAGCACGTCTTCGGCCACTGCACCTTCGCGGCCCTCTGCCGCCGTGAAAGCCTCAGCTGATTCAGCGCCGCGTACGCGTTCGTGCAGCAGGGCTTCCAGCGCGCTCGGCCACTTTGGGCGCCCGTGCGGAAGGAGCTCAGGATCTTCCGCAGGGTGCTGATCACACTGCGAGCCCAGCTCGATGCCCCCTGGTCGCCGCAGGTCGCGGTGACCGATGCTTGCGAGACGGGTCACGCGTCAATGGTCGCCGACTAGAAGGCAGAGGACGTGACTGCTGTTGGCCGCTGGCAAGAGAGGTGTCGCTTCCGCCACACCCGCGAGGAGGACGGCAGCTGGCGGCCGCGCGACAGCGCGGCCCGCGCGGCCGAGGCCACGCTTCTAGACGGCGAGCCGTCGTTTGCAGCGTTGAGGGGTGAGTCAGATAAAAACTTTCCTGAAGTGTCTGCGCGCGTCCTCCGCCGCACCAGCTGGAAGCTGCTGCGCTACGCCCCCCTATTCAGGAAAGAGCCCATGCACCGAAAAGAGGCAAGAGGAGATCTGCACGCCGTCAAGTTGATCCTCTCGGACGCGGATTTGTGGGGGAAGGGACATGTGGTCTTGGGAAAGAATCTGGCGCTTACACTTGCACTTTCTAAAGGTCGTTGCCGCGATAGTTACTTGCTCAATATTCTTCGTCGAGGGGCCGCCCTCACCTTGGCCACGGGCAGCCAAATTTATAGGCGATGGGTGCCGAACGAGCTGAACGGTGCCGATGGCGCCAGCCGTGCCCGCGAGCGTGCTGACGGACGCCGTGCAGCCGCTGCGGACTGGCGAGAGCTTGCTGCGCAGGGCCGACAGCTGCGGCCGCGCCGCGCCACCTGCGGCGGCTCGCAGGCTGACGAGGGCCCCCCTGGGCTGAAGCCCCCTGCTGCCACCGCGACCTGTGCGCCCTGTGTCAGCGCCGGCGGCTCGCCTCGCACGGTCGCGGATTGGGGCCGCCCAGGGGGCGACGCTCGCGAGAACGGAGCGCCCGACGGGCGACCGCGTGCCACGGGCGCCACCGGCAGGGCCGCAGCTGAAGCGCCTGGTCGAGCGGCCGTGCCTGCCGAGCTTCGCGCCGCCCAGCACGTCCTCAATCCCGCTTCGAGAGATGCCGAGGTCGGTGCGGCGACGCCTGGATGCTGGGGAGCAGGCGAGGGGCACCACGCGCCAGCTCTCCATCACACAGATGGCTTCCGTGGGGAAGCGGAGCCGTGACCAGTACCACAACTTGCTGGACCAGTTCCTTGCGTCGAGCAAGCTGGGGACGCTGGGGGTAGCTGCGCCGATGCTGGACGCCGCGGTGGTGCGGTTTTTCGGCGAGCTCTACCTGGCAGGGAAGGTCGCGTCGACGGGAGAGAAGCTCATCACCGCGATAGCCATGCACGTGGCCGACTACAGAGCAAGGGCCGCCTGGCACTTCCTCGCGCACACCGCGCGCTGCGGGGCTGGCGACTGCTGAGGCCTTCGCGAACCCGCCGGCCGCTGCCGTGGGCTGCCTGCATGGGCATCGCGAGGAGGCTCTGGCAGATCAGTGGCAAGCCCCAGATGGCGCTGTACTGGCTGCTGATGGTGGACACCTACCTCAGGCCTGGAGAAGCACTACGATCGACCAAGGGCCAGGTGCTTCCACCACAGGCGAGGATGCCGAAGGTGACGATACACATCAATCCAGACTACCTCAAAAAGCCCAGCAAGACAGGCGAGATGGACGAGACCGTCGACATCGCCCGTCCTTGGCTGGCCTCGCTGATTGTCCGACGAAGCCTTGGCGAGCCGACGGAGCCGCTCCAGGACTTCACGATGCGCGAGGCCACGAAGACCTTCGACAATGCCGCCGAATCCTTGGACCTCGCGGGACTACGACCTGTGCCGTGCATGGCGCGGCACAGCGGGGCCTCGATCGACAGGCTCACGGGGAGGATCTCGCTGCTCGAGGTCCCGCGCCAGGGCAGGTGGAGGCAGCCTGCATCGGTCCGCCGCTGCGAGAAGCGCGGGCTGGTGCAGGCGGCATGGTCACAGATGGCCACACGCGCGAAGGACTACGCGCTGCGCGCGGAGGTCGAGCTGCCCGCGCTGCTGGCCGCCGCCTAAGTGAGAGGCTTCGCCTGATGCCATCCCGCGCCAAGACGGGACAGTTCTTTTTCATTGAGGTGTTCTGGGGTTCTGAGCACTTCTCGAAGGCCTTGAGAAAGCGTGGCTTCTCGGTGTTTTCGTTTGATGTGTTGCAATGCCCCCTGCGGCCCACTGTCTTGAAACGCGTAATTCGGATGAATAAGAGCGACAAGTGTCTTGGGTTTCTTGCGAGCGTTCCCTGCAAGAGCTTCTCCATTGCTCGAGGCGGGCACAACGCCATTCGTAGCAGTACTCATCCCCTTGGCCTTCCTTCGCTCCCTCCTCCTCTTCAAGCCGTGGTTGACGAGGGCAATAGAATACTACAGGTGTCTATTAGGATATTAAAAGCTTGTCAGCAGATGCGTGTTCCTTTTTTATGGGCGAGCCCACAGTCATCCTACATGTGGAGAGTCGATTCCGCCCGTCGTGTATTGCGCTGGTCAGGAGTGAAAGACGTAGTTACCAATTACTGTGGCTGGGGAGTGCCGTGGTGCAAACCGACCAGGTTTCGTGTTTTCATTTTGCCTAGAGCCGTGGATCTTTGAAAGCGGTGCCACCCGACCCGAGGTATATGCACGCTTTCTGGTAAGAAGCACCAGGTTCTTCAGGGCCGTGATGGCCTCGGTGTACACTGGACTGCTCGCGCCGCCGCATATCCTCAGGTTCTGTGCCATGGCATGGCCGATGTATTGTGGATGCTGCTTTTGACCGTGTCTTTAGGCAGAACCTCCACTTGTTCCCCTTTCGCCCTCCCAATCCTAACAGTTGACGGTCTCCGCAAAGCCGAGTGCGAGTTATGGACGCTCGAGGTCTGGCGATTTGTTCAGTTTCAATTGTTGTGATTCGTTCGCTGCCACTGCTGGCCGTCGCTAGGAAAATCGTCCCGGGACTATGTTTTGACTTCTCCCCCTTTTCCCTTTCCCTGCACCCTCCTCTTCAAGCCTGCCAGCGAGAGAAAGCCGTAGTAACGTCGTACTGAAGTCGAAGGGAAGCCCCTTCCCTTTGATCCCTCCCCCGCCGAAAGGGGGGGGCCCAGGGTAGGGTCCCAGGGGGGTCCCGGGGGGGTCCCGGGGGGGGGGGTCAGATACGCATCCGCACCTGGGCGTCCCGAAGCCGAAAAAAGCGCCAAGACGCGCCAAGAGTGCCCTAAGAGGCCCCCAAGAAGGTCCAAAGTGCCCAAGAGGACCCCAAGAAGGCCCCGAGACGGCCCAAGAGGGCCCCAAGACGGCCCAAGATAACCTCAAGACAACCCAAGAATGCCCCAAGAGGGCCTTAAGCAGGCCCAAGAAGAGGACCACGAACTGACATTTCGAGCCCCTGGAAGGCCCCAAGAGCCCCTCAAGAGGCCCGAAGAGGCCCCCAAGAGACCCCCAAGAGGCCCAATAGAGGCCCCAACAGGCCCGAAAACATCCAAGAGGCCTTTCAACCACAACCCCCAGCACGGTGGCGGGAAGGGCCGCAGGCCACAAGGCTGAATGTCTGTCTCTGTCACGACTCTCTCGGCCCACATGGGGAACATCTCCTTCGCCGTCTCCTGCTCCCTTCCACCTTAATCCCCCTCCTCCTCTTCCTCCTCCTCCTCCGCGTATTCGTCGTCGTCGTCTTCAGGGTCGGCGACACCGGCCGTAAGGCCTTAGCAATTGCTGTGCGGGCAAGGTGCGCAGGCTGATCCTCATCAGCGCTATTGTCCAGATGCACAGCTCTCTTTCTGTGGACTGGGTATCACGCGTTACACACGCACGCACGTGACGACGCCTCCGCAACATGGGGGGCTAAAGCATACATGAGAAATCCGCCGGCCCCCTTGTGGGGCCACCAGGCTGCGAGGCGCGTGATTCGCAGTTTCCTGTACCAGTTGTAGTTTGTAGTTTCCAGTGTTACAGTTCTGCTTCTTGCTGGTTACTGTAACTAGTTGACTTCTTGCTGGTTACTGTAACTAGTTGATTGACCGCGCGAGGGGGGGGGAGGCCCAAACGGGATTTTTAGCGTCTCCTGGGCGCGTTGTCTGAATTGCTGGGGGGGCTCGAAATCGACACCCCTCACGCAGATCCGCGGGGTCAGGGTCCAAAAACACAGAGGATTTGCCACATTTCTGAAATTCGGTGCCACCCCTCACGCAGATCCGCGGGGTCAGGGTCCAAAAACACAGGGGATTTGCCACATTTCTGAAATTCGGTGCCACCCCTCACGCAGATCCGCGGGGTCAGGGTCCAAAAACACAGGGGATTTGCTACATTTCTGAAATTCGGTGCCACCCCTCACGCACATCCGCGGGGTCAGGGTCCAAAAACACAGGGATTTGCCACATTTCTGAAATTCGGTGCCACCCCTCACGCAGATCCGCGGCGTCAGGGTCCAAAAACACGGGGATTTGCCACATTTCTGAAATTCGGCGCCACCCCTTACGCAGATCCGCGGGGTCAGGGTCCAAAAACACATGGGATTTGGCACATTTCTGAAATTCGGTGCCACCCTTCACGCACATCCATCGCAAGGCGTGGTAACCCAAACTGCGAGAACTCCCTCGGCCCTTTAATCGCAAGGTGTGGTAACCAAGCCCGTAAACCATACACGTCTTACCAATCGCCAGGTGTGGTAACCCCTCTTGTGATCAGTTGGTTTTGCTGATTGCGAATCGGCTTCGCATGAAGTTTCGATACTGCTTCACAACAGCGCCAAGGCCTCATGACTTAGCTCTTCCATGGCCCATTCTCCGAGAGAGGGGGCCGGCGGCAGGGGGCGAAGCCCTTACGGATAATAAGGAATTATACTCCGCATGCAGCTACGGGCCAAGGGCAGGAGGGCATGACAGATATCAGCAACTACCTGGCCTCAGCTCACTACCCTCTGCCCTCACATCCCCCTCCTCCTCGCTCCATCTGCCCCCCAGAGGTAGGGGCAGGGGAGGCGTAATGATGGTGACCAAGCTGGCAGGTGTGATGGGCATTTCCCACATCGCCCTTCTGCTCCTCATCCACCTCCTGACGCCCCGCATCTCCCTCCTCCAAATCATCCTCCTCTCCCTCCTGCTCCTCCTGCTCCTCCTCCGCCTCCTCCTCTCCCTCCTGCTCCTCCTCTTCCTCATGCTCCTCCTGCTCCTGCTCCTCCTCATCATCCTCCTCTCCCTCCTGATCCTCCTCCTCCTCCTCCTGCTGCTGCTGCTGCTCCTCCTCCTCGAGAACGGGAGATTGTGGAGCCCCTCGGGGTTCCAAGGCGCGCGCGAGGCTTCACACTGAGTTCGCGCGTGCGTTTTTTTCAGTGGTGTGCGTACTCTGTGGCGTCCTCCTCTCCTTCCGCCTCCTCCTCCTCCTCCTCCTCCTCCTCCTCCTCCTCCTCCTCCTCCTCCTCCTCCTCCTCCTCCTCCTCCTCCTCCTCCTCCTTTTTTTCTCTTTCCCCCCTCCCCCCCCAAACAAAAAACGGGCCAGTCTTTGTGTTCCTCGGGGGGGGGTCGGCGACAAGAAAAATAATGCGACGTGGCCTCACCAGCCCTCCCCCTAGAAGGATTCCTATTGAACGCCCCCACAAGAAGCATTCATGGTGCAATCCTCGACAGAAGGATTCCGATCGAAACCCTCCACTGAATGATTCCTAATGAAATCCTCCACAGGTGGATTCCTATTGAAATCACCCGCAGAAGGATTGATATTGAGGTGCTTCGAAAGAAAGAACCCCCCGTTGGCATCGCATCGGCATTGGTTGGGCACTGGTTTGGCATCGCATTGGCATTGCGTTGGCATTGCACTTGGCAGTCCGTTGCTAGTGCGATTGCATTTCGCAAGCGTTGCGCCTCCTCCTCCTCCTCCTTGTTGTTTCGCTCTCCCCCCAAAAAAGTGTGACTAGTGTTTTTCTATGTTTCTCGGGAAGGGGGGTGGTCGGCTGCGAAACAAGGATGCGTTGGTATTGTGTTGGCATTGTGCTGGCGAGTTCGAATGGCTCCCCCCACAGAAGGATTCCCAT
>CAUYUJ010017638.1:305701-320701 GCA_963575745.1 Prorocentrum cordatum | reverse complement strand
GCCTGCGCCTGCACGATCGAACAAGGGCCGGTGAGAGAGACAGATGGAAGCAATGGGGAATAGCACTCTTAAATCCGCAATGCAAGCTTAGGGCGACGAAGGAACAGAGCCAACGGGGGCCATCTTGGGGCAACCCTAGAAATTGAGTTCGTCAGCCACGTAGCACCTGACCTGTCGCGGGGGATCGCCTGGCCGTTTGCCTGATACGCGCCTGGGCCAGGAGCGCCAAAAAAACACAGGGTCACTCCTGTCGAGACCTTTGACTGTGTGGTACGCAGAGCACAAGGTATCATACAAACAGGCGATGGAAATCAGCTGAGCGTTGGGGAGAGAACCGAAACCGAAGAGCCCGAGGCGACGGACAGCCGAGGAAGAGGCGGCGAACGAAAAAGGCAGGATAGGAAAACGAGCCAAAAGCAAGTCAAAGCAAGGACAACATGAGTGGGTTCTCGAAATCTCCTAGACGTGCACCAGTGATCCCTTGGAGGACCGAAATTATGCGCATCGGGAGAAAAGGAGAAGGAGGAGGAGGACGAGGAGGAGGAGGGAGGAAGAGGCATGCAAATACTTGGAATGGTCGGCAAGTGGCCTTCTGGAATTTGAGTGGGGCGTCTATTGCCCCCCTCGGGATTGGGCGTTACATCAAGGCAGTGGCCGCCACGACTAGACAAATGGAGAGCGACCCATTAACCGAGCGACCCCAGAACACTGTCATGGCATGAATGTGATTTTCACCTGGCAACCAGAATACGACAAACTCATGTGCATCCGATCTGCGCAAGAGCTGGCACGTAAGTGACGAGAAGCGGGAGGCATCTGTCGCAGCACCCGTCTGGCGGTGATCTCGGGCTGCGATTAGACGGATCCTCCTGCTCCTACTCTTTCGAAGAACTAGCCATCTGGCAATGAGCTTGGGCGGTATGGTTCGTCCGTGGACCCGCGCTCTGACGCGTCTGCTGCGGGTCTCACTGCCAAGGCCTGACCACGCGCATGCGACTTGATAGTGTACGCCTGGGCCTTCTTGGGCCTCATCGCGGGTCGGTCCGCCCCCTCCTCCTCCTCCTCCTCCTCCTCCTCCTCCTCCTCCTCCTACTCCTACTCCTGCTCCTCCTACTACTCCTCCTCCTCCTCCTCCTCCTGTTCATCTTCCTCCTCCTCCTCCTCCTCCTCCTCCTGCTCATCTTCCTCCTCCTCCTCCACATCCACCTCCTCCTCTTCCTCCTCATCCCCCCCCTCTCCTCTTCTTCTTAATCCTATTACTGTCATTCCTCCTCCTCCTCCTCCTGCGTCTCCTCCTCGTCCTTCCTATTCCCTCCCCATCGATCCTCAGAATTACCCTCCTCCCCTGCTTCCTCTCCTTCTTCTCCCTACGCCACACGAGGCCAAGACGGCTAAAAACACCAATTCCGCTCTTGAATGTCGCTGCCGGGACACATGAAACCAACCGTCCGCCGACGCACTAAAAGAAGCCTAAGACAAACACACCTCCATTTCGGCCGTCCAAGCATTGGTGACAGCAGGCAGCCAGAGAAAGAGAGGAAGAGAGGGAGAGAGAGAGAGAGACAGAGAGACAGAGAGAAGGCATTCGCTGACAAGCCTGCACTTCCGTGGACCAGGTCGCAGAAAAAAACAACACCTGGGCAGAACAGGACTCAAACCAAATTCGTGCTCTATCTGCGCAAGACACTCACCAGATAACCGCATGAACCAGCAACCCTCTTGAACGCACATCCTCGATGCCTGCAACGCCAATTCAATATGTGCCGCACCCTCAATGCAAACAATCATGGGCAAGAACATGCTGACATCACTGCAAGCATGACAAGTAATATACGCATTCGCATACGACGTGGAAAACATACAAGCCGCCCCCTCGCACGATCTAGGACGTAAGCAAGCAGAAAACACAACGCGAATGGTGTTTTTCAGGCCGACGTCGATCGGCACTAACAGTGTCTTGCGTCGATATTATCGTCGCGTCCCGAGAAGTCCTGGAGCACAGACAAGACTGACCCCCCTTCTGCAATCAACATAGAAGGAGAACTCGCGAGCATTCAAGCTCAATGTGTGCTGCCCAATCTCTCCAAGTTTGCCCGGAATACGTCGTGCATTTTGAAAAGGACGCCTCCTCCTTCAACGTGCACGCAACACATTTGCTTGTTATGTGTTTAGGAAATGAGGGTCGCATCCTGGACTGCGAGTGGGTGGCATGCTTTGTTGCTGGATTCCCCGTCTGGCCGCCTCCTTCCAGAATGCCTGGCACTTGCAAGGCCATAGTGAATATGTGCATCTCCAGTTTGCAAGCAACGGGGCGATTCTTCGCGATTGATTTTTCAAATCGTCTGACGGTGTTTAGGTTCGCTTGCATGTCTGGGGGAAACTCGGTAAAGGTGGTCCTTGAATAATTCCGACGTTCTTGCTCCCGTTTCCCACCCATGCCGAAGAGCGCTTCCCATAGACGGCAGCCGCCGGAATGAGTTGCTCATTATGTTTGGTAATCACGACGATCTGACGCTAATCAACATCACCGTGTGCCTTTGCAGTTCCCTGTTGAACTGCGCTGTAGGTGCTTGCCGTGTGGGTGCGTTTTTGCCCCCACCTCTGCGCATGCGTTTTCCGACGGCTGATGTTGGCCAGCCGCGCAAAGATCATACATTTGGCTGGGCTGAAACATGCACCGTGTGCGTCTGCGTTCGCTCCGGGTTGCAATAGATTTCTCATGTTTGCGGTTGCTGTCTATCGTCGCTGTCTGCTCCGTTGGACTCGTGAGTTAGTGCTGCCAAGTTGTGCTGCGCGAACAGTGTATGCCTTGTGCATGCCCGCGCTTGTGATGATGAATTCCCTGTCCCTGACCTCGGCCGTTTCCCCTCACCCGTGAGCGTCGGGTAGCTACTAGAGCTGCGCATGCCTCTCTGTGTGTTCCCGTGCTTCGGGCCCGCCGCATCACTGTGGAGCGATCCGTAGAGGATGGCTGTGGGGTCGAGTCGCGATCGCCATCGTTCCCGAGTGCGGCTGACGACTGGTGGAGCTGTGGTGGAACCTCTTACTCCTGGTCCAACAATTCATGGCACAGAACCGACAAGAGCCTGACGGGCTGTTGTGTGACTGACTGCTAGCAGCCAGCTCACAAGCAAGCGTGATGATGCCCTTGTCCCGAGATATCATGGTCCGAGGCGTGGCGCACCATCCAACGCGACCTGCGCCACTGACTTTCCGCGGCGCGCATGGCAAAGACAAGCGACCGCTGCAACGCGCAGATATGAGGACTAGTCCTCCTAGTCCAAACGTGCAGCTGCGCATGCGCGTACTGCGTATGTATGTTGGTTCTGCGCTTGCACCTTTCAACGCAGGGTGGTGCATTTCAGGAACATGATGCCCTGGCGCGGGACCGTGCGTCACAGCCGTGCTGCTGTGCCCGTGCGCGTGCTGCGCGCGACCTGCTGCTTGTCCGCACCTCGCGCCGCCCTGCCTGCGATGCCCCGCCTCCCCCCCAATCCCCCGTCCCCGTGTCGTTCGCCCTGCCCTCTCGGCGTCTCCATCGCCCCCGTGCCCCACTCGGGAGGGGGGCTGGGCCGCGGCCTGGGGGAGAACCGCTGCCTCTTGCGGAGAAAGGGGGGGGTCGTCGCCCAGAAGGCGCGAGGCGCAGGCTGCGGACGCCTGCGGCCGCCGCGCGACCGCAAGGGGACTTCGCCACCCGCTCCGCCTGCGCCAGGGGTCGGAGCCCAGAACGCGGCGCCGCAGAGCTCTGCGGAAGCGGGCGCGGCGCGCGGCGCTGGACCTGCGGCCGCCGCAGCGCGCCCCCAAGATGCGCATCCTCATGGAGTGCATGTGCGTGTGCGCCGACGGCCAGTGCGCAACGCGGCGTCGTGAGCAGGTGTTGCCACGTCCACACGTGAACAAGGGCTTCCTGCAAAACGCACAGCGACGACAAGCCGGGTGCTCCCACCGGAAACGACTGCCCTGACGGCGCCCTCAGACGGGCACGGCGTGGTGATATCGTCAACAAATTGACTCGGGAGCAAGGAAGGGACGGATCCGTGGCCCCGGCGAGCGCCACTCGGCCCACCGGAAAGCGTTGGAAAACACCTCGAGGGAGTGCTTCAGCGAGAAGGGGCCGCCTGCTCAAGGATGCCTGCAATACGTCTCTTAACCTCAGGGCGCGCTCTCCAGGGCACAACGACGGCTGCATCTAGCACGGGGCGCCATTGAGTCACACTGTAGTCCAGCCCAGCAGGGCGGAGTTAGATACCCCGTCTCCCAGATCATTGCTCGTGTCCTCCATGCGCAGCTTCGCCGCCCCACGCGGTGGATGGTGGCCCGTTGTGCGCAGCAAAAGTAGGCTTTTGATGCCGCGCTGATCGAAGAGAAATCTCCCCGAGGGACTAGAGAAGAAACGTGGCACAAAAGCGGCATCCTATGTTCAACAGGGCCCGCGTCGGGCGGAAGCTCTCCTGAACTGGAGCCTCCACCGCTGCATTGACGAGTGCATTGTGCGCTTTTGAAGTTCCAACAAAAAAGTTGCCCCCCTGACTTCGGCCTCACTGTTTGACGGCCGGGGGCACTCAGACCCGAGAGCGGCCCTGGAGCCACGGATCTCGGAGACCACTCTGAGCATGCGTTCGCGCTCCGCAGGGCACCTGGGGAACTCGTCCCGAGCCCGACCTGACAGGTCCACCTGAATCGCATCAAGCATCCCACTCGTGGGCTGGGCGCGGCCAGTCTCAACTCGATGCTCTTCTGTTCGAGGTCAAAAAAGGCAGTCGCGAAGTCAATGTTGCTTCCTGTGGCGCGTTCTGGCCTTGCCGAGATGACCAGCCTTGTTTCGCTCTGAAGCGAGACCACGGGAGAGGGATAGGTTGTCGAAGGGGTCGCGCGTTCCGCCGCCAGCAGAACCCCTTGAAGCCGAGAAGCGAAATCTGATCCCCCTGGGGAGGGGGCAACCAAACCCGTGGACGACAGACCTCTGGCGCGGGTGTGCTGTCCCACGGTCAGCTTGCTGTTGTGCTTCACATGACCCAGGCAGGGGCGGGCGCGCGGGTGGACCTGCCCTCCCCTCTGGGAACCGACATTCCCGGCCGTCACTGCACCCAGGACATGGCCTTGAACCATGCCGGTTGGCTTACCTCATCCTGACCTCATCCTGACCTCCTGCTGCGATCCTCCTCCTCCTCCTTCTCCTCCTGCTCTTCCATTTGGAGCAGGGCTGCAACGCTTGCTTTGGCTCGACTTCGATGCGTATTTGGCATGCACATGATCTTCGACGAAGAGGTACTCTTAAGGTAAGTGCCGCGATTATGATGGTTATTCGCTCGAGTTCCGCCGGACTGTGGGACGAATGATGTTCTGCATTGATCCTCGACAGAGAAAATATGCTCCAGCTCTGTATCTTCGGTGTCCCCCTGACTCTTCCCTTCCCAGGCTTCCTGCATCCCGTCTCCCTCCCTCCCTTCGCCCTCCCTCCCTTCTTCCATCCCTCCCCCATTTCCCCTTTTGTCCCTCCCTCAGGGCTTGGGGCCGCCCTGCAGCGCCAGCCTCCGGCAAAGGCCGGCACTGACACTTGAGCGAGGGACCCTGGGCGCACAAAAAGGTACAGGACTTCCTCACACCCCTTCCCCTCTGACCTGGTTCGCCACTTTGCCCCTTTGCCCCCCCCCCCCACGAGGGATGGCAGCCGCGCTGGAGGGTGGGTGCATGCTGGGTCTGCCGCCGACGGGGTGTTTCCCCGCGCTCACCGTCAAGGTCAAACGATCGCCAGTCCGAACAAGCGACTCCTCCCTTCCGCATCCGTGGCCTCTTCGGCCCAAACGGCCCCTCCTCCTCCTCCTCCTCCTCCTCCTCCTCCTCCTCCTCCTCCTCCTCCTCCTCCTCCTCCTCCTCCTCCTCCTCCTCCTCCTCCTCCTCCCCCAGGGCCACCAAGAAGGCAACATCGGCACGTCGGCACTGGAGCCGCTGCTGCGCGAGTGGTCGGGGCAGGCACCCAGAGCCAGAGCGCGCGGCCGCCTGCCGTGATTTGCAGGCCGTCGCTGACGCACGACCCAGGAACTGCAGGCGCCTCCATGGTGGCAGCTCGACAGCAGGCCCGCTGGCTCTCGGCACCGCAGGGGTGCAGCAGTTCCTGAGCGACGTATCCTCCTCCTCCTCCTCCTCCTCCTCCTCCTCCTCCTCCTCTCCTCCTCCTCCTCCTCCTCCTCCTCCTCCTCCTCCTCCTCCTCCTCCTCCTCCTCCTCCTCCTCTTCCTCCCGCCCCTGTGGCCTACTGCAAGGGGGTACTCCTGCTGCGTCCCCGTCTGCTGGAGGCCCACCCACATCACCTGCCACGCCCACAGCCGAGGGAACCCGACCGTCTCTCCGGACGGGTGCTCTTAATCCAGGGTGCACAGGGCTATCAACCCGAGTTCTGGTGGAGTGCTCTTCTGGCGGTTGCATGAAATCTCCGACTTTGTGACACTGGAAAAAGGTCCTCTTGTGCATCCTACAGGGGGCGCGACTCCCGCCAGGCACCGCGTTCCCAGAAGGCTTCTCTTACTCTTGGATTGGGATCATGACCTCATCGTTTGCTGGAGTCGGCGTTCTCATAGCCAAGGATTTTGAACAACATGTATAGCCCGTGGCTGATGTCGGCTCTGACAGGGTGCTCTGGATCGCGGTGCCTGCAGCAGCTGGGGAGAGCCCGGCAGGCGTCTGTCTAAATATGTGCGATGTATCCTCCACCCGGGGGAGATCGTTCTACGTGGGGACTGATTCTAATTGAAGCGGCCTTGCTATCACAGCGCCATCCTGGATGGCATGTCGTCCTGCTTGGGGACGCCAACGTCTACCTCACAGATCCATTGTCTCATGAACAAGGTTGCCGATGTCTCCATTGCCACCAGACGCAAAATGAGCGCCTCATCGAAGGAGATATCGCTTACCCAGGGATCGTAGCTCCTCAGTAAAAGGGCCACAGTTTTCTGCCCCCCGAGGTTGGGGGAATCGCCGACCTCCGTTGTCGGAGGTTGTGGTTGGTGCTTACCTCCGGGGCCCTTTGGAGGCGGGGGTTGAGATTTCTGCCAACCTCCGGGTCTGTCCGTTGCTGGAGGTTGGCAATGTTGCCGCCCTCCGGCCGACCGGGGGCGGGGGGGTGGTTTGTCGCCAACCTCCGGGGCCGCCCGGGCGCGGAGGTTGAGATTTTTGCCAACCTCCGGTCGTCGTCGTCGTGGTCGTCGTCGTCGTCGTCTCGTCGTCGTCGTCGTCATCGTCGTCGTCGTCGTGGTCGTCGCTGCCGCCGCCGTTGCTGCTGCCGCCGTCGTCGTTGCTCTTATCCCGCAACGTGCGCCGACGTTTGCAAGCAGCTTGCATTCACCACGATCGGGGATCCTCTCTGCGTGCACTTGCTGTGATGGGTTTTTTTTGTGGTCGCCAGCTCAGCTTTTCTGCAATTGTGTGGGGCGATCGGCGACGTCGCCCTCTGTCGTCCTCCCCGTGGTTTGCCTCGCCCAAGGAGGAGCTTCTCTGCTGCTTGTAATTCGTCCAGGTGCAGGCCGCGCCAGCAGCGCGCTGGCCTCGCCAGGGGGGTATCCCTCAGAGTGGCGTTTCTGTATTGCTTGTGCTCGGTCCTGGTGTGGGCCGCGCCAGCTGCGCGCTGGCCTCGCCTGGGGGTCTGGGCGTCACCGCCCGTGTTCGCATGGGTTTTGTCTTTCTGTTGCGGAGTCCGCACCGGGCTGAGGGAAACGGTTGAGACCCGCAAGCCGAGGCTGGGCAGCCGCCTAGTGGGATATGCTGGGAGTGGTGCCAGCCTCGCATGCTTGGGATCATTGGGAACGCTCGCATTCGTGATTCGGCAAAAGTGCGGCCTGCTCTCATTGCGTGCTGCATCAAAACGTCAGGGTCCGCTCGCCTAGTGTTTGACGCTGTCCTGTTGCATCAGAAGCAAGCGGTGGTCCCAGCAAAATGTGTGCTGTCTGTCGTCGTGTGTCTGCTTCACCTCACGTGATTCGCTCAAAATCAATGTGCGCACTGTGCCTGCTAGTCCCACTATCTTCTGCATATTCATCCCTTCTGCTTTCCATGTTGACTGGCGTGACTGGGCATGCGCGAGTGTTGTCACCTGTGGCATTGTCGCAGGTCGGGGGGATGTCGGTGCCACCCGCGTTGCGCGCTTGCGCCATTGCCGCCTAGTCGGGACCCGCACGGCTCAAACAAGAAAACGGCGAGGGACCGCAGTCGCTGCCGGGGGAGGGGCCGCCGCCGCCGGTCGTTCTCGGAACCGGCGCAGCCCCGCCAGCCGCCGTAGGTGCCAAGCGGATACGCAGTCGCCCAGCCGCCGCAGGCGCCGCGCCAGCCAGCGCAGCCCTAGTTCGAGCAGGTCGCAGTCATCCATTCCCTCAACAAAGGTTGCCAGCGATGGCGCGGTTGTTCATGCATGCTTTGCACCGTTGCCCCTGCCTGAACCAACCGAGCCGGGCAGCCCGCGGCTCGGTGACTTGGGTGTCCCGCTGAGCTGGATGGGCGCAGCGCCGCTGCGCGAGCGCTTGGGCCAGGCACTTTCATGCAAAGCGCCACCCCGCGCGAGAGAGCCCAATGCCGCCCTCGAGAATTCGTTGGCAGCACCTGCGGCAGGCGCGGCGCCGCCGCCGCCGCCGCTACCGCCCCAATTCCAGAGCCCGCAGCGGGCGTCGCAGCGCTCTGGGGTGCACCAGCAGCCCTCTCCAGGGCCGCCCCCAGCGAGCCCGCCACCCCTCCCGCCAGGATGGGAATCGCGGCGCGCGCTAAGTGGGGCGCTCTACTTCATGCATCGAGCCTCGGGGATCAGCCAGCGGGGCCATCCAGGTGACGCGCGGTCCCCTCAGATTGGCCCAGCAATTCAAGTTGCACGCGGTCCTCCTGGGCTGCTGGCGCTGGAAGATTTGAAGAGGGAGCTCCAGGCGCTGCAGTCCCAGCGCCTACCGTGGGAGGAGCTCATGAGTTCCTCTGGCAACAGCGCGTGGATGCGCACCCCTTCCAGCCTTGCCGCCCGCGACATTCCCCCAGAGGCAGCCGAGAGGACGAGGCGCATCCAGGAGCGACGGGCCCACTTGAACGAAGGAGCCAGTCGCGCCAAGGTCGGCGCTGCAACACATCCCCAGCACCTGCCTGTGGGACCTCCATCTCTGTCGGCCGCCCTTGCAGCGGCCGCCCCGGTTAGGCCCGTGGCGAGCGCCGCTTCTCCTGCGCCGGTGCCCCCGGAGGCCGCGGGCGCACGGGCAGCGACCGCCGCGGCCCCGGCTTCGCTCCTTGCCTCGGGCGTGGCACGGCGTAGCCTGGCGGCAACGCCCACAGGTGCCATGGGCGCTCCACCCGCGCCCGCCGTTGCCCCAGCAGGGCCCCCTGCCTCAGGCACGTTGCCCGCCCCGCAAGTACGCCCTCCAGCTGGATCCGTTCAACCCGCAGCGCCTGCGGGAGCCGTGCAACCCTCAGCGCCTGTGGACCCTCGCGCGTGCGCGCAACTGTCGTCATGGGCAGATGCGAAGGCAGCTCATGCCGCGCGGCACGGGAAGGCACATTAGGCGGTGGGCGACAAGCGTGCCGCGAAGCTCGCCCTCACCTTTGCTACCCAGTGCCGCCCAAAGGTAGATCTGCATAACATCATGGCTGCCCTCGGTGTACATGTTCTCCCCGACAGGACTAGGCACGCGCACCTGGCGCCTTTGGGGGTCCCGAGAGGCGACCATTCGCAGCCCGCAGTTGAAGTTACGTGGAGGGCGAGCCCCAAACAGTCCATGCTGTTCCAGCTAGTGAACCGTGGTGCGGGCCGTGTGGTGGTGAGGGCGTGCCGCACCGTCATCCCAGAGCACATGGACAAGCTCCTGCACCTCTTCGGCCCCGTGCAGTCGGTTGTCCCCGGCGCCCCGACACCTGCCAGGGCGGTGACACCCGTTGAGCCGGCAACTCGCTTGTCAGCCCAGCAAATCCTTGGGGCGCCAGGCTCGGCCGCTGATCCCGCAGCCCCCGCTGGCGTGGCCCCTCTCCAGCCGCTGTTTCAGTGAGCGACTCCACTGACTGTCGGCGTAGTTATGAGCTCGGCCCCGCGAAGCCTAGATACGCGTAGCTGCACGTGCCCCCCGCAATTCTTTATGCACTGGCACCCTTGCGGACTAGGGGTCGGGAGCTAATTGAGCGGCCTGCCTTGCATTAGCCGCATGAACCCCGCGTCGTTTCACGACCGGGCCCAGCGCACTGGGCAGGCGGAAAACAAGCATGCATCAGTGAATCCCGACACAGCTTTGTCTCCACACGTCCTCTTGGCCCCCTTCCCTCTTGCCGTCCCACTGCCGTTGCTGCGTTATTCATGAGTGCCCCGCGTGGCTGTCGCAGCACAAACAAATCAATTGCGTGCTCTTGCCCTCGCCATATGCTGGCGCCCTCATTGCGGCATAGTGTCGTCTCCTTCTTCGGGGGGACCTGTCCGTAGGTGCCCTCCGGGCCCTGGGGGGGGCGCCGTCCTGCTTCTCTCCCCGCCCATTGTTCCTCTTCTTCCACTGCCGCGCCCCTTCTTGCGTCCGTTCCCATGGCTCTCTGGGGGGGTATCTGGAACATGGCGCCCCCGTGCCCCACTTCCCCGAGGTCGCTTGGAACCTGATCAGCCCGTGACTCTCACGACACGAATCCCCTCTGGTGAGAATAGTGGCTTCTGGGATCTGCAGCTGCATTCCCCATTACCTCTGGCTCAGACCCAACTGTTACCAGCTCGCCCTGGAGCGCCCTCGACTGCCTGTCTGCTGGAGGGGTCGATGGAGCCTGAGGCGGCGCCTTTGGCCTGCCTGCGCGCGGTAGTCACGCGGCGGTTGGGGGGCGAGCCGCGGCCCTTGGAGCGCGCCGCGGCCTTTAAGGACATGCGGGCGCTGCAGGGTTGCGCTCTTGCCCTTTCGCCTGCACTCGCAAGTAAGACAGGGGCCGCGGCCGACCATCTGGCCAGATTAGCGCACGTTCTCCGCCGTTTCATTTGGGATGAGGTTGCGAGACCCCTCCAGGAGGCGGGACTCCCCGGGCGCCCCACCCTGGTACATCGTTGTGCTTTGCCACCCTCAACCAAGGGAGAACGGGCTTCCTTGCGTTAGGCACTGATGCTCTGCTGGACTGGAGGCTGGAAGCCGTGGGGCACGCACTTGCCGAACGCAGAATGGATATCTGTGCATTGCCAGGCGCCTGCTTTCCACCTGGCGCATGTCCCCCGCCAGGCTTCCCCTACACGTGGCTCGGGGAACGATCCGCTGAATGGGGAGCCGTCGGGCTATTTGTGCGCGCGGACCTCTCTGGTGCATTGCGGCCGATTGTGGATTTGTCTGGCCTGCGGACCCAATGGCTTTCTATTTGGAATGGCAATGCGAATGCAGCCACGCCTGACCTCTTGTTTTGCGCATGCTACCCGGCTCCAGGTGGCGATGTCATCACGTGGATGAATAGTTTGCATTCCCTGCAGGAAGTGAAGGTACGCTATCCAAGCTCATTGTAACTAGTGTGCGGTGATGCGAAAATCCGCCTGTCCTACGTTTCCCAGCATGGCTCGGGGCGCAGATGTGCGCGTTGTGCCCCATCATCTGTGCACAAGGCAATTGAAGCTATGCAGCTATGCTGAACTCTGCCCAACTTCTGGCCTGGAACCCGCCAGTGCCTACGCATGCATCTGGTACCTGCATAGACCTGGCACTGGCGCCCGTGAGCCAACCGGTGCAGCCAGTTCATTTCACTGAGGCGATGGGAGTGTTTTCCTACCGTAGCCTTCTGTCTTGGTCAATGCCTGTGTCTTGTACGCCGCGGTATGATGTCGGCTTCGGCAGGTTTGCGTGGCGCACGGGGCCCAACGGGGATGCCGCCCTCGATTGCGTGGCCCCCATCCTGCTTTCGCTCACCTTGCCCGTTGAATCCCTCGTCGACGAACCTTGGCTGTGCCCGAGTTGGTTCGGAGGTGGGGCGTCTAAGGCGGAGAGGCGCATTTTCGGGGATGCAGCAGCTTGGGCACGCGATGCGGCGTATGAAATATTGGGTCACGCTGCGGGAATCACGCGCGCCGCAGCGCCAGGGGCTGCCCAGCGGCGGACCTCGAGGGATCTGATCAACCCGCAGGCTTTTGCTCAGCACGATGACTTTAGGCGGGCTGCGGCTGATGCGGCGTGGACCCGTCGGCACCGCGCGGCGCTGCATTAATGCGCGGTTGCGGTCGCAAGCGGTTCGTGTCCCACTTCTTTGCGGAACAGCGCGCGTTCCATCTTGCCTTCGTGGATGCGGAGACGGGCCGCGCGCTTGACCCCTCGGGCATGCTGGCGCGCATCGAGGAGGACCTCTTTGCGCGCGCCCGCAATGACTTCCCGTTTGAGGTGGCCGCCGCTGCGGCGCAGCGGGAATCAGTCACTGCTATTCGCGCAGCTGGGGGCGGCCCTGAACTCGCGGGACCGCTAGCCGCGCAGGATCCTCTGTACAGTACGCGCGAGGTGGATCTTAAGCTTGATGCCCTCAAGCCTGCACCGGCTGCTTTGAAGGGGTGTTATGCATCCGTGAGGTCATCGGTACCAGTAGACCGACGGCTTACCAGGCCGGTGGCGAATATCTCTCGCCATTGCGGCCTCACTAGCAGCCTATGGTCCGCGCGCCAGATCTCGCCCTCGCATAAGTCCGGACCCCACGTCGTGCGCCAGCTCGCTTACCTGCGGCCCATCTCAATCTCCACCGTAATGGCATCGGTGGTGGGCGGCTTGTGGGCCGAACGGGATAGGCAGCGGCTTGGAGCGTATTGTGGGGTTGCCCAGCAAGTTGGCGTGGGCGATCCTTTGGTTTTTCTCATTGCCCTCCTCCTGCATGCCAGTGCCGGGCGGCCAAAGGCCTGCCCATAGATTGGGCTGTCACTGACTTGAAATGGACCTTTGATGTTGCTTCTCATATGGCTATGTTGCTCGATGCCCACTCGGCGGGCGCACAAGGTATTGACTGGCTTCTGCTAAACGATTTCATCGCCTCCGACCGTCAATTTGCGGCCGTGCGAGGCCTCGCATCGTTGCCCTTTGAACTAGGTGGTGGCGCTGCCCAGGGTCGGCGGTTTAGCGCTCCCGTTTTTAACGCCCAGCTGAAAGAGCTTTCGCATGAGGTTGAGCAACGGCTCCCGGTAGGATCGGCCGCGTGGATTACTCCGCACTTCCGTCTGGCGGTGCCCCACGGCGCGTCGGTGGAAGCACGCCCGGCCATGGTACATGCGTCGGCTGAACTCCACGCGGTCGCGGCGGGGGCGGCGGCGGCGGCCGCCGTGGAACTCCCGCCCCACGCAAATGTTCGCGCGAGGCTGCGCGAAGTAGCGACTCGGTTGCCGTCGGAGGCTGACCGCGCATACCTAATGGATTTGTTGGGGGCGTGGCACTTGCCTCCCTTGCAATTTGTTGACGACTTAACCGTCGCTTGTTCCTCCCCTGGCACCCTGCGCGCGGTTGCGACATCTGAACCGGACTCGGCTTGCCCGAGGCACGCTTTCTCCGCACTCGAGCGCAATTTAACTACACTTCGGGAAAGACCGCGGCTTTGGCCATGTGCGGCAGCGCCCCGCCCAGCGACGCCGGCTGCCCCGTGGTGTCACAGAAGGCAATCCTGGGCGCCCTTTTTGACGATGCCCTGTCGTTCGCTCCCCTGTTGAAGGCAGCAATTGCCAGGGGGCACAATCTTTTGGAGTGTGTACTCATTGCGGGTGAGACGGGTGGCTTTGCCTTACCTGTCCCGCGTGCAATAATACCAACCCGCGTTGAGTCGGCAATCTTGCATCCTGCCCCGTTCCTCTTCTGCGCGGCACGCGCGCAGTGGAAGCTCAATTGCACGCAGACAGCATGGGCCCGCCGCTTGCTAGGCTGCGCTTGCGGCCCGCTTATCCTGGCTGAAGTTGCGCTTGCTGCGCGGCTGGCACCTGCGCCTTGGGGCCAAGATGGCGGAGCGCACCATCATGTCCTTCGCCCGCGCTCAGCTCCAGCAGGAGGGGCACCGAGCCCAAGCCACGTTGGCCCTGGCGGGTGGACTAACAGCCAGCACTTGGACAAGGAGTGCATACTCCCAATTGGCGGCATTCTCTCCGCCTATCCCGCGCGCCACCGAATGCCCCCTCTTTGGGCCATGCCCTCTCGATGCGGCGCGGGCAGACCCAGGGGTGCGTAGGACGGTCCTTCGGCTGCATGATATGAGTTCGTCCGCCATGCCATGGCGGCGGCAGATTTGGCAGCGTTCCAACGGGCGGTCTCTACGGTTCTGCCTGTTCTCGAGCGCCCATTTTTCCCGACCTCGGCTCTGCCTAGAAGGGTTCTTACTCTCTGGGCTCAAAGGGGCCGGGCAGTGGAAAGCGCCCCGGGCGGTTCCCCCAGCATCCGCCCCGCGGTTCCCCCAGCTACGTCCCTTAGCTTAGCGTTGCATATATCATCTTAGCTTAGCCTATTTCATATCAGTTTAGCTTAGCTTCATCTTAGCACAGGTTTATCTTAGCTTAGCTTACCTTCACCTTAGCTTCGCTGAGCTTTAGCATAGCAGAGCACATCAACCGGTAACATGAGTGGAATTCCCTACCTAGGCTCTGCCTAGAGGGCTTGCGTAGCTTAGCTTAGTCTAGCATCGCGCAGCGCTGCATTAGCATAGCAAAGCGTTCCATAATATTGCCAAGCACAGCATAGCATAGCATAGCATTGCATGGCGCAGTATATCACAGCATAGCATAGCATAGCACAGCATAGCATAGCACAGCATTGCAACGCGCAGCTTAGCATCGCATAGCATAGCATAGCATAGCATAGAGCAGCATAGCACAACATAGCACAGCGCAGCATGACATCGCGTAGCTTAGCATAACATATCATATCATAGTATAGCATAGCATAGCGCAGCATAGCATAGCATATTATAGCAGATCATATCATAGCATAGCATAGCATAGCATGTCATGGCATAGCATAGCATAGCATAGCAACTAATGCTGCTTTCCTAGGGGCTCCAACTTCTAGGCGGGGTCGCACTGGGGTAATCAAGG
>CAUYUJ010017638.1:283201-300701 GCA_963575745.1 Prorocentrum cordatum | reverse complement strand
TTTCTCCTTGGTGAGATCAGAAAAGCGAGAGTTGCCCGTGCAGCTGCGTTCCGACAGTCCTCGTTAGTGGATCCCCGCTTAGAGACTCTGCGTAGGCGCCCTATATATAGCGCGGGCAAATTGGTGACCGGTCATAGAGCGCGCTGCAGAAGAGCGCCCCTCGCTCCTCCAGGCGCTTCCTGCCGCGGCCCCCGTCCGGCGGGTAACCTTACCATCCACCCGCAGGGGTTAGAAGCGAGGGTCGGCTTTTCTCCCAACCCCCGCCGTTCGCTCTGCCCCGCCGCGGCGGGCGCGCCCGAGGGAGTTGGGGGGGTTGCCGTCCACCGCTTCTGCCCGTCTCTCGACGTCGTCGTCGTCGTCGCCGTCGCCGTCGTCGTCGTGCTCCCCGGGCCGGCTGCGGGGTTGGCAATTTTCCCAACCCCCGCCACGGCCCCGCCCGCCGCGGTGGGCGGGCCTCGGGGTCGGGCGAGTGGCCGTCCTGTGCCTCCGCCCGCTGCTGGGCCGGCTGCGGGGGTTGCCAATTTTCCCCGTCCCCGCCGCGGCCCCGCCCGCCGCGGTGGGCGGGCCTCGGGGGTTGGGCGAGTGGCCGTCCTCTGCCTCCGCCCGCTGCGGGTCCTCTCGGCGGACGGGGGTCGGCAATTCCCCCAGCCCCCGCCGCCCGCTCCGCCCCGCCGCGGCGGGCGAGCTCGGGGGGGGTAGGGGGGTTGCCGTCCTCTTTTTCTGTTTGTTTTTTGGGGGGCCTCTGCAGCTCGTCGCTGCCCCCGCCCGACGGGTAACTTCACCATCCGTCCGCTGGGGTTTGGGGGCCCCTGCTGCTCGTCGCCTGCCCCGCCTCCAGGGCCGGGGGCGGGGGTCGGCATTTCTCCCAGCCCCCGCTGCGCAGGGGCCTCGGCTCGAGGTTTGCGTCATGACCCGCCTTAGCCTTTGGCGCCCCACGAAGTCCATTCGAGAGAGGGGTCGCGCGAGGTCTGCTTGACTGCTCTTGTGTCTGGGAATCTGAACGCTGCGCGTGCTTGCCGCCGCTCCCCCCGTGGCCCGGTCCCTGGTGTTGGGCGTGGGCGTCCGGTGGGGGCCGCGCTGTGCGTGTGCTGTGTCGGTGCTGTGGTGGCTGCCGCGCCGTGTGCCGTGGCCGTGGTGCCGTGCCGCGCCGTGCCGCGGGTGTTTGCCGTGTCCTGCCGTTTGTGCGCCTCCCTGATGGCAGGGGAGAGGCGGCTGTCGATCGTCGGCCGTCTGCCGGGCAGCTTTCGGCTGACCCGGGAGGGGGCGCGGCTGGTGTCGTCGTCGTGTCGTCGGCGTCCTCCTCGTCGGCGTCGTCGTCGGCGTCGTCGGCGTCGACGTCGTCCTGGTGCACCGTTAAGCCCCTTTTCTTTGACGGTGTCTCTGATCGCTGCCATCCTCGTTGCTTGGACCGCGCGCGTATCGCGAGCATGTATTTGCCGCGTTGTATGATCGATGTTGCTTACCAAGCTGCGGCCCTCACTTCTTGTCTCTTCGCTCCGCGCCGCCGCCGCCCCCCTGCTCCAGAGCCGAGTTGTGCTGCTCTGGTTCCGTGCCGCGTGGTGCCGTGCTCCGGGCGCCTTTCGCTTCTGGATGCCGCGTTGTGTCGTGCTGGGTCCCGTTGCCATACCTGGCTGTGAGAATGTGCAGGGTCGCCCAGTTGTCGCTCCTCTTCGCGCGCTGTGCGCTCGCTCCGCCGCTCCCCCGCCGGCCGTGCCGCGCCGTGCCTGGGTCGCGTGGGCGTTCGCGCTGTGCCGTTTTTTTCTGGTGCCGTGCGGTGCTCTGGTGCCGTGTGGCTCGTCGTTGGGCCGCGCCGCGCCTGTGGTGCCTTGCCGCGCTGCGGTGATTTGGCTTTCTTGCGGGCATTGACGCGCGCCGGCCGTCTGTCGGGCAGCCCGCGGCTGACCCGGGAGGCGGTGGGCATCGAAACTGGAGTGGCAGCCGCCATAGGCGCCGCGCGGACTCGCGATCGCCCAGTCGCCGCAGGCGCCGCGCCAGCCAACGCAGCCCTAGCTCGAGCAGCCCGGACCATCCATTGCTCCTACAGAGGCGGCCCCCAGCGTGGCCGGGGATGCTGGTGCAAGTGCTGCCCCGGGTCCACCCCGACGCGTGTCTCCGCCGGGCAGCCCGCCGCCCTGCGACTTGGGCGCCCCGCTGTGCTGGGCAAGCGCATCGCCCCAGCGCGAGCAGCGGGACCAGGCGCTAACGTCCAAGGCGCCGCCCCCCGAGCGGGAGCCCGCTGCCGCACTTGGGGGCCCAACGATCGGGCACGCACCGCAGCTGCTGCCGCCGCTCCCACCGCCGCGGCAGCCGCCGCCCATATTCCACAGTCCGCCGAGGGCGCCGCCCCGCGCCGGGGAGCACCAGCAGCCCTCCCCAGGGTCGCCGCCCGCGAGCCCACCACCCCTCCCGCCTGGGTGGGAAGCGAGGCGCGCGATGAGTGGGGCGCTATACTTCTTGCAGCGCGCCACGGGGATCAGCCAGTGGGACCACCCAGGTGAGGCGCGCACCCCGCAGCCTGGCCCAGAAGTTGAGCTTGCGACCAAGTCCACTAGGCAGCCGTCGTTCGAGGAGTTGAAGAGGGAGTTCCAGGAGCTACAGGCCCAGCGCCTGCCTTGGGAGGAGTTCATGAGTGCCTCTGGCAACCGCGTGTGGATGCACACCACTTCCAACCTCTTCGTCCGCGACGTCCCCCAGGAGGTGACCCAGAGGATGAGACGCATCCAGGAGTTACGGGTCCACCTGAACGAGCATACCATCCGCGCCAAGGCCAGCCCTGCAACGCAACCGCAACCCCGTCCGGCGGGACCTCCTCCACTCGCGGCAGCCCACGCACCAGCTGACCCACTTGGACCCATGGCCGGCGCCGCTGATCGGGTGCCGATGTCCCCAGGCCCTGGGGGCGCGCCACCTGCGCTGGCTGCGGCCCAGGCCGGGCACCCTGCCTTGAGCGCGGTGCCAAGCGCGCTCGTGCCCTCCCCGGGCGCCGCAGGCGCTCCATCCGTCCTCGCCGGTGCCCCAGTCGCGCCCCTTGCCACGGGCGCGGTGCGCCCACCGGCTGGTGCTGTGCGTCCAGGAGCGCCTGTGGACCCCCGCGTGTACGCGCAGCTGTCCACCTGGGATGATGTCAAGTCGGCTCATACCGATTGGCTTGCTAAGACCCATGAGGCGGTGGGCGACAAGCGCGCCGTGATGCTCGTCCTCACCTTTGCTACCAAGTGCCAATCAGAAGTGGATTTACAAAACATCATGGTGGCGCTCGGCGCCCGCGTCCCACCCCGCAAGTCTAGGCCGGCGCCCCCGGCGCCGTGTGGGGCTCCGAGGGGTGACGCCACGCAGCCCGCAGTTGAAGTCACGTGGAGGCTGAGCCCTAAGCAGACCATGATGTTCCAGCTCGTCAACAGTGGAGCAGGGCGGGTCGTGGTAAGGGCTTGTTGAACCGTGATCTCAGAACACATTGAGGAGCTCCTGTTCCTCTTCGGTCCCGTACAGACGGTAGTGCCCAGCTCCCCAGAACCACTCGCAGCGGCGTTGCCCGCCCCCCCGGCAACCTGCTTGTCGGCCAAGCAGATCCTTGGGGCCCCTGGCTCGGAGTCTAACGCCGCTGACCCCGCAGCGCCCGCCGGCGGGGGCCCTCCCATGTCGCAGTATCAATGAGCTAGTGAAGATCCGATGGCGTCTGGCCTATGAGTGAGTCATGCAGCCCCAGTAGTAGTTGGCGTAATCAGTTTTTTCTATTCGGCCCCGTGAAGCTTAGCTGCGTGTAGCTGTACGCGCTCGCGCAACACCATATACACGTGCTGCCTAACGGATTAGGCTACCGGTGAAAATTGGGCGGCCTGCCTTGCATTGCCCGTATGAACCCCACATCGCTTCATGGACTAGGCCCGGCGTTCTGGGCAGTCGGAAAAAGAGCGTGCGTCAGCGTTTCTAGTCCCATCCGTGCCGTTGCCCCATCTTCCCGCCTGCCGTGCCCCTGCCGGTGCTGCGTCCTCCATCGTGGGCTCTCGCTGCGCAGGCAAATGGGTATGGATTGTACGCTCTTGTCCCCCCCATCTGGTGTCGACCCCCTCATGGCATGCACACATCAAGTGGCATCGCCCTGGCCCCCTCCCTCTTTTCGCTCCTGCCCCCCCTGCCCCGCGGCCCCCCGCGGCGCCTGCTCCGCGCGCGCTTCCTAGGGGTGTAGTGACACCAGGGCTCTCCAGCTGGATTATGCGTTGCTTTTGGCTCGGGCCTGACCACTACCGGCCCGCGCAGGTGCGTCCCCGGGCGCTTGACTGCTGGGGGCCCGATGGAACCTGAGGCGGCACTCCTGGACAGCCTGCGCACGACGGTCACGCGGTGGTTGGGGAGTGAGCAACGCCCCTTGGAGCGTGCCGCGGCCTTGAAGGACGTGCGGGCGCTGCGGGAGTGTGCTCCTGCCCTCTCGCCGGCGCTGGTAAGAAAGACTGGGCCCTCGGCTTGCCATCAAGCCAACATTGCGCATGCTCTCCGCCGTTTCACCAGGGAGGCGGTTGCGACGCCCCCCCACGAGGCGGGCCCTCACGGGCGCCCCATCGCGCCCCCATATGCGGGACCCATTACGGAGATGGAAGCATCAGCGTTTGCAGCGCAAGCTCTGCCTGCTCAGGACCCTGGCCCCCCTTTATGTTCTGCCACCCTCAACCCTGGCAGAACGGGCTTTCTTGCGTTAGGCACGGATGCGCTGTTGGACTGGAGGCTGGAAGCCGTGGGCCACGCACTCGTCGCGCGCGGGGTGGATATCTGCGTGCTGCCAGGAGCCCGGTTTCCACCTGGCGCGTGTCTCCCACCAGGCTATCCGTACATGTGGCTGGGGGAACGCTCCACGGAATGGGGGGCCGTTGGAATTTTTGTCCGTACGAAATTCTCGTGTGCATTACGGCCGATTGCGGACCTGTCTGGCCCGCGGTCTCAATGGTCTGTTATTTGGAATGACAGTGCGTCCGATGTCGCACCAGTCCTCGTATTTTGTGCTTACTATCCAGCTCCGGGTGGTGGTGTAACCACATGGTTGTATATCTTGCATTCCTTGCAGGAGGTTCGGGCGCGCTATCCAAGCTCACTTTACCTCGTTTGTGGCGATGCTAATATCCACTTGTCCTACGTCCTCCGGCATGAGCCGGAGTGCACGTGTGCGCACTGTGCCCCATCAGCTGAGGACCGAGCAACTGAAGCCATGACAGGCTCTGCTCAACTTCTGGCCTGGAACCCCCCGGTGCCTACACATTCCTCCGGCACCTGCATAGATCTGGTGCTGGCGCCCATCACCAGGAAGTGCAGCCGGTTCATGTATCGGAGGCGCCAGGCGTTTTTTCCGATCATAGCCTTGTGGGTGGTCAATGCCTGTCTCATGTCCGCCACGCTATGACGTTGGCTTCGGCAGGGTTACGTGGCGCACGGGGCCCCAGTGGGACGCGGCCCTCGATAGCGTGGCCCTGCTCCTGCATTCCCTTGCGGTGCCCATTGAATCCCTCATCGGTGAGCCGTGGCTGCGCCCATGCTGGTTCGGAGGTGGAGCCTCTAAGGCAGAGAGACGCATTTTCGTGGATGCGGCAGCTTGGGCACGGGACGCATTGTACGTTATAGTAGGCCATGCTGCGGGAGCCACGCGTGCCGCAATGCCTGGAGCTGCCCAGCGGCGGACTGCGAGGGACCTGATCAACCCGCGGGCTTTCGGTGAGCATGAGGACTTCAAGCGGGCGGCGGCTGATGCGGCGCGGGCCCAAAGGCACCGTGCTGCAATGCATTATGCGCGTTCGCGGTCGCAGGACCCCGGCTCGGCGGAGCGGTTCGTGTCACGTTGTTTTGCAGAACAGCGTGCATTCCAGATTGCACTTGTGGATGCGGAGACAGGCCGTGCCCTTGACCCCTGCGGCATGCTGGCGCGGATTGAGGAGGACCTCTTTGCGCGAGTCCGCAATGACTTCCCATTTGACGAAGCCGCTGCTACTGAGCAGAAGGATCTGGTCACTTCCATCCGTGCTGCTGGGGGCGGCCCGGCATCAGTGTCTCCGCTTGGCACACAGGAGCAGTTGCACAGCATGCGCGAGGTGAATGACATGCTTGATGCCCTGAAGCCCACGTCGGCTGCATTGAAGGGGTGTTACGCATCCTTGAAGTCATGTGTGCAAGTGGGCAGGCGGCTTACTAGGGCGGTGGCGAATCTATCTCGACACTGCGGTCTCACCACTAATCTGTGGTCCGCCCGTCAGAACTCACCCCTGCACAGGTCGGGGCCTCGCGTGGTGCGCCAAGTCGCCTGCCTGCGACCCATCTCAATCTCCACCGTGATGGCATCGGTGGTGGATGGCCCATGGACCTCCCGGAATAGGCGTCGGCTTGAGGCTTACTGTGGGGTGGCCCAACTAGGTGGGTTAGGCGACCCGTTGGTCCTCCTTATTGCCCTCCTCCTTCATGCCCAATGCCGGGTGGCACAGGGCCTACCCGTGCATTGAGCGGCCACCGACTTGCAGTGGGCTTTTGATGTGGCGTCCCATCTGGCCATGTTCATCAACGCCCACTCGGCGGGCGTGCGAGGTACCGACTGGCTACTGCTAGATGACTTCGTTGCTTCCGACCGTCAATTCGTGGCCTTGCAAGGCCTTGCGTCATTGCCTTTTGAGCTAGGGGGTGGCACTGCCCAAGGCCGGCGGTTTAGCATCCCCGTCTTCAACGCCCAGCTGAAACGGCTCTACCACGAGGTTGAACAACGACTGCCGTATGGATCGGCAGCATGGGTTCCCCCGCACTTCCGTCTGGCGGTGCCCCTCGGCGCGCCAGCGGAGGGCCGCCCGGCCACGGTTAATGCGTCGGCTGAACTCCATGCGGCGGCGGCGGGGGCGGCGGCGGCGGCTGCTGCGGAGCCCGCGCCTCACGCTAGCAGTTGCGCGAGGATCCGGGAGTTGGCGACTCGGTTGCCGTCGGAAGCCGACCGCGCTTACCTAGTGGACTTGTTAGGGGAGTGGCATTTGCCCCCATTCATCATCATCCTCATCATCATCATCATCATCGTCATCATCATCATCGTCATCATCATCATCATCATCATTCCGCAGCGGCGGGGTCCGGAGCGCCGCGCGCGGTCGCGCGCCGCCCCAGCGCCCCCCCGCGCGCGGCCCGCTCAGGTCGCAGCCGCCCCTGCGATCCCAGGGCAAGGGCCACGGGGCTGGCCCCGTCTCTGGTAGGGTCTTTCACCTCCGTCGTGGGTCAGCCCAGGCGCCGCAGCAAGCAACGGCGCGCTGGCCCCGTGACCCGCGCTACCCCTCCCTGGTGCGCACCTTGGAAAAGAACGTGGGAGCGCCCCTGCCCCCCCCCGGCCGCAGACGGCTCGGGGACGGGCAACGGCAGGGAAGGTACGCGAAGCGGCGGAGGGGAAGGGGGGGGCGGGAGGCACGATAGGGTGGCCAGGCAAGGGGAATAGAGCGGCTGCGCCCTCCTCCAGCGCCCCGCCTTAGCTGGTCACCGGGCAATTTCGCGCCCAACGATTGCTCTTCCTGCCCCCTCTGCCCGCGCCCTCGCATTGTCCCAGCTGTTCAGGGAAGGGGTGCCTGAGGAGACGCGCGTGGCTCAAATTCGCTATGTTGCTGTAGCGATTTACAGGGCGCACTTGGGATAAGCTGGGTATGCGCGTGTGGCTTGCGTTCTTTCCTCTAGGTGCTGCCGCTCTGCCGCCCTCCCTTTGCTTCCGCCATCCTTGGCCCTCGCGATGCCTCTGGGGTGCAAAGGGCGCGCGCCGCATCTCATCGCAGTCCTGGGTGTTCGGGTGGGCAAACCTGCTTCCGCCCTCGCTCTTTCCCCTCCTCCTCCGCTTCGCACGCCCTGGGGCGTCAGGGGCGTTCGCCGCGCCTGGGCATGGCCCAGCGGGTGGGGAGGGCCCCCGGTCGTTGCCCAGGGGGCGGCGCTGTGCGATGAGGTGGAAACATCCGCGCGTCACCCGGTAGCACCAGGCCACTGCGAGCGGACAGCTATCCGGGTGCCTCCCCCAGCTGCGCGCCTCGCCAGCCCCCCGCGCCATGTGTCAGCGCGCTTTGCCCCCTACTGTTGCTCCCGCTCTCCCTGTTGTCTGGCCTCGCCCCCCCATAGCGGCGCGCGCTGCCGTCGCACCCCTCGCGCGTGGACCAGGCAAGGGGTCTGTGCGCTCGCCGCGTCGGGGCATTGGCCCCGGCATGCAGGAGAGGGCACGGGGCTCTGCCATTCGCTGCTTCGGCTTGCCTTCCCCCCGCGATGCTGCTCGTGCGATGCTGGCCAGGCCCCAGGGCGACGCGTGGATGCCCCTGACGCGAACGGGGCCCATGGGCGGCCTGGGCTGGCGAGCACTCGCGCTCCTTGGGGGGCCAACGATGGGGAGTGAAAGACCTCCACCAAACCGGGGCCACCTAGCGGCTCTCTCGACCGCCCGCAGCGCCCAGGCGAGGGCTGAGTGAGCCGCCGCGGGGGCTGACGGCACGGCGCGACGCGCCCGCGGGCGCGGGCGCGGGCGCCCGACCGGGCGTCGCCGCAAGCGGCATGGGCTGGAGTGGGCTTTGTGCAAATATACTTTTCTGGTCGCTCTCGTCTCTTCTGGGAGGTTTGCGCGCCCTCTCCCTGCCCCCCCCTCCGCCCCTCCCCCTTCTCCATTCTCCCTGCCCACGGTGCGCATCCTTCTCCCCCCCCCCGCTCCTTTCCCCTCCCCCCCCCCGCCCTCTCGCCGCGCCCCCCCCCTTGCCCCTGGGCCCCCGGCTGTCGAAGGCTGGCCCCACAAGCCCCTCGCTGCAGCGCCTCGGGGTCCGCAGCCCCAGCCCCCTGCCCACCCTGGCTCGCCCAGGCCTGCCTCTGATAGGGTTGCTAATGAGGGCGCGCAAATACGCGCCCCCCCCCCCCCTCGGAGAGCCCGCGCGCGGACCTCCGAGGGGGGCAACGTGCGCGATGGGACTTGCAGCGACAAGCGAACAGTGTAAACACGGCTTGAAACCCATGTCTGCCGCGCTCCGCGCTTGCTTTGCCGCTGTTCAGTCTGCGGTCCCGGGGGGCCGCTGGGTCACGCGCGCCCTCGCCTATTTTCCCCCTACTGGACTTCTGCAATAAATTCAGCTTTGCTGGTTTACTGCGTCTCCTCCTCCTCCTCAGTCTCCTCCTCCTCCTCCTCCTCCTCCTCCTCCTCCTCCTCCTCCTCCTCCTCCTCCTCCTCTTCCCACTCCTCCTCCACATGCGCCTCCTCGGTTGGAATTGCGGGGGGGCGCGACAGAGCGGCGTTGGAGACCCGATATTTCTCCCTTTTGCCATTCGCCTCCACGCTCAACTTCGCAACGCTTCAAGGCGGTCATTTGTTCTACCGGTGACGGGCCTTTAGTTGGCGTTGGCTGTGGCAACCAACCCCGCCATACATGGTCCCGGGTTCCGGGCCCACGGCCCCCCCCCCAAGATAGCATGGTCCCAAGATTCCTCGGCCCCCCCCCAGATGGTGCGTTCCCAGAAACGACGACGACGACGACGACGACGACGACGACGACGACGACGACGACGACGACGACGACGACGACGACGACGGACGACGGACGACGGACGACGACGACGACGACGACGACGACGACGACGACGACGACGACGACGACGACGAGGACGACGAGGACGAGGACGAGGACGAGGACGAGGACGAGGACGACGACGACGACGACGACGACGACGACGACGACGACGACGACGACGACGACGACGACGACGACCTCTGAACCACCACAGGACCACACCACATCCACAGAGGGGGTGGAAGGGGGCACCGCAGCGCGGCACCATGCCACGCCCACCTCTGGACCACCACAGCACCACACCACATCCACAGGGCGGGGGGGGGTACCGCAGCACAGCACCACGCCACGCCCACAGGGGGGGGCGGGGGTGACCATCGCGCGGGGGGGGAGGGGGGGGGCAATGGCATCAGCATTGGAGGGGGGTGCCCAAACCCTGGACCATACATGATCCACTTGCGTGTAGACCCCAGGTAAGCGCGTACACTGCACTCAGGTGGCTGGCTGAGGGAGGTGCACCTCGTGCCCCCAGGGAGCTCTGCTGCTTTGGTGGGCCCCCGCCTCCGCCAGCACTGCTGAGGCGTTGCCCCCAAACACTCAACCACCAAAGACCTGCCCGCTCCGCCTGATGTGTGAAAGGCGGCCTCGAAGTTCTCGCCGTTGTGGTGGGGTCGGCAGCTGCTGCGGAGCAGGCGCCTAGTGCCGAGCACGATTCGCTCCGGGGCAGCGCGGGTACCTACGGAGGCCGACAGGGCCTACTTGCTTGACTGCGGGGGCTCGGTCGCTCTCCCCACCACCCCCTGCCGCAATTCGTGGACAACCTGGCGGTTGCTGCGTCCTCGCCGGGTGCTCTGCGAGCTTTTGTCTTGGTATGAACAGTGTACCCGCTCTGCGTGGGCTCCTGCTCCTAATCCTCCTCCTCCTCCGCGGTCATTTCTTCATCGGCCAAATCGCGCACACAAGGTCACACCCTGGCCCCCAGGCGCAGCGGCGCCAGAAGGAGAAAGAGGGTGGGAGGGCGGGACAAGCGCCCCCCCCCCCCCCCCTTACCCCAAAAGGCTGCGGAGAAGACAAGCGAGCAGAAGGGGGAAGTGAGACGGACGCACGCAAGTACGGAGGAACGGGGCCGAGCTTCACACTTGTGAATCCGCAGGGAGAAGAATTGTTTGAGTCGTCCTTGTTTGTTTGTTTTCCATGGTGGGGCGGGTGGCTTTCGCTCGCCGATCCTCTGCGCAAAGAGGTGCCGCTGCATGGAAGAGGTGCCGAGCGCCTCGTGGTTACGGCCGCAGTGGTTCGGTGGCAGCGCCACCATGTTGCAAAGGCGCGCGGTAGTTAACGTTGCGGCATGGGCCCACGATGCAGACCTTGGCGGGGCACGCGGCTGGCGCCACCAAGGTGATGGGGGGCAAACGACGGATCCCGCAGGCCACCGCTCGTAACCTGATGGACCCCGCCAGCTTTGCGTCGCACTAAGAATGTAAAATGGAAGTAGCACGGGCTGCGTGGGGCGAGCGTAGGAGGGCGGTCCACCGTTTTTTCTGCATCTCCGGGAGGTCAACCCTGGAGCCGCGGAGCGGTTCCTCTCGGGTTTCTTCCAAGCGCGAAAACGCTTTGACGCGAGGCTGGCAGACCCGACCACGGGGGCCACGATGCCACCCTCGGAGATGGTTGAGGCCGTCCAACGCGATCTTTTCGCTCGCGATAGGAACGATTTTGAGCAGGACCCGGAGGCCGCGGAAGCCATGGAGAGACAGGTTGCCAGGATCAGGGAAGCGGGTGCCCTGGAGGGCGCGCCTGCTCCGTCACCCCCGTATTCGGGCACAGAAGTGATCGATGTGCTGGAGGTTTTCAAACCAGGCAAACGCACGCTGCATGGCTGCTACGCCGCCCTCCAGGCGGAGGCCCCTGCAGGGATACGCCTGACACGCGCCGCAGGGATAAGGCCCCTGCAAGGATAAGGCCCTGCAGGGATAAGGCCCTGATGAACCTGGCAGGCGCCTTATCCCTGCAGGGATAAGGCCCTGCAGGGATACGCGCCTGACAGGCGGAGGCCCCTGCAGGGATAAGGCCCTGATGAACCTGGCACGCGCCGCCTGTGTGATTGCGAGAATCTGGTCGCTGCGGCAGGTCACGTCTCTTCGCAAGAGTGGCCCAGCCACCGTGCGTGCCGCGTCCGCCTTGCGGCCAATTTCAATCGCCACGGATATGGCGTCAGTTCAGGACGCCCTCTGGATTGCTCGGGACAGCGGTCTCTCCACACCTGGTGGGCCCTCGCGGACGGGAAGTGGGTTTTTGATGTGGCGTCGCGCCATGCCATGTTGTTAGGTGTCTTCCAGGCTGGCGTGCGTGGGTCGGATTGGCGAAGCCTAGACGACGTAATGGCGCAGGATCACCAGTGCCTCTGCTTGCAAGAGCTGCTCAGCTCGGTTTTCATGCTGCTACGTGGCACTGCCCAGGGCAGGCGTTTCCCCGCGCATGTTTTCAACGCCCGGCTTCGCGGGCTCGCGGGTGACATAGCGGACGGGCCCCCACAGGGCTGTACCACGATCGTTCCGCCATTCGCCCGGGCAGCTTTGCTCGACGCGGTAGAAGACGCGCCGCCAGTGCACTGCGCCGCCCCGCCGCGGGGGGAGCTCCAGCTCGACGGCGTCGTGAGGGAGGCGTCGCGTCTGGCAGCGGCGGAATTGACGCCGCGGCCGCAGGCGAGGCACTTCCTGCGCGGGTTCCTGAGTGAGCTGTCGTCGCTGGCCGATCGCATTGACGTGGTGGGGCGTTAAGGGTCTCACCACGTAGCCTCCCCACAGTTTGTAGATGACATCGCAACGCATTGCCCGTCAGAGGGGGCCGTGAGGGCAGCGTTGTCCGAGGAGGAATGGTCAGCCTGTAGCCGCTACGCTCGGCGCGTAAAGGGGCGCTTTACTTACGAGAAGGGTAAGACGGCGGCCCTGCCCCTCCCGAGTGCCCCCCCGCCTCTTTCTGCAGGGCCCCCAGTCGTGCTCACCAAGCGTCTCCTAGGCGTCCTAGTGGACGCTGACCTCACCTTTCAATCGCTGCTCCAAGAGACACTTGCGAGAGGCAGGAGTCTTTTGGAAGATTCACTGCAGGCGGCCGAGCGCGGTGGCTTCTCTGTCCCGGTCACCGCAGCGCAAGCCCCCCCGCGCGTGGAGTCGGTTATCCTTTACGCCTCTCCACTGCTGGCACTAGCCGCAGGGGCTGAAGCAGCGCTGAACCGCCGCCAGGTTGAGTGGGGCCGCAAACGCCTCGGCTGCCACACGGGCCCGCCTGTCCGCCAGTGCGGCAGTGGCCCAACGCGGTTGGCCGCTGAGGCTGGGCACGAAGTTCTTCGAGCGTGCCTTGATGACGCGAGCCAGGCTCGCCGTTCTCCCGTTGGACCACCCGGCGCCCCGGGCCCGGCAGGCTCCGAGGAACATGCACGTCCCATCCTGGGACACCGCTGTGACTGCACTAGCAGGGCGCCTTCCGCCGCCGCCGGTGATGTTGGATAGGCACCCAGCTTGTGTCGGGGAGCAGCTGGAGGCTGCGAGATGTCATCCCGAGCGGCGGAGAACCCTCTTAGGGTGGTATTGCTGGCAGGTCGCCCGCCCGGCGTTGCTGGAGTACGCCCAGCAAGCGCGCAGAAAGGCAGCCTCGGTAGTACTTCCTTCGCTGCAGCGCTCGTTTGCTGAGCTCTGCCCGGGTCCGTCTCCCCCGGACTGGGATCTTCGGGAGTGGGAGGCGCCCCCATATTTTTGGAAGCACTACCGGGTGTGGGCGGTCACGCGCATGACGGGTTGCTGGCCCCTTTCTGTGCTTGGCCAGGGGGGGCTACCGGCCACTCCCCCTCGGTGCGGTGCGCGCGGTGCGTTGGACGCGAGCGTTGACCATCCCCTCGTGACGTGCCGGGCCACGGCAGTGCACCAGGACCTGCTGGCACGAGACGGCCCGCGCATCCAAGACGTTGCCCCAGAATTGGCCCTGCAGGTCCTCTTCTGCGAAGGGGTCTTCCATCGCGTGCCCGTGCAGGGCACGTCAGTTATGTAGGAACTGCTTTGATGCAAGCTGCTTGGCCGGCCCCGCCCCTGCCTCCCCCGCCGCCTCCTCCGCCGCCCCCGCCTCGCGCGTCTTCACCGTTTGCGGAGGGAGCTGGTGACTTGTGATCGCCGTCGTCGTCGTGCCATTTTTCCCTGGCTGGTCTGATGGGGCCTGCCCGGCCCGCCCTGCAGACCGCAGGGCCGAGTCGGGCACGAGCGGGCCAAGCCATAGCTGTGCCTCCTCTGCCGCTCCCGCCTCGCGCGTCTCCTCCGTTCTCGGAGGGAGCTGGCGGCTTGCGATTCGCCCTGGCGTTTGGCCAGCCCCCCGCAAAGAGGCGCGTCGCACGATGAGTACTCTGTGGGAAGAGGCCGCAAGGGCCAAGCACCGCCTGGCTGCGTTTATTTGTTCTTCTTTTCCTCCCCCTTCCTTACCCCAAGGCTGCCGCGCCCCCTGGCGGCCAGCGCGGACCCCCCGCGCGCCCACGGTGAGTGCGGGGCGGGGGCGCGCCCCGAAGGAGCGGGGGGTTTTCGGCCGAAGCCAGGGCAACCCCAAACCTCCCGCCAGCTAGCCGCCCCGCCGGGGGCCTCCCGCTCAGCTGCCCCAAGCCCCTCGGCGCCCCAGGAGCGCCCGGGGCGCCCTCGGCCAGCCGCCGCCAGCCGCCGCCGCCAGCCGGCGCCTTGCGCCGCGGCGCCCGGCCCGTCGCCGCCAGTCGCCGGCCGGCCGCTCGTCGCAGCGCCGCGCCGCCGGGCCTGCCGCCGCCAGCCGGTGCCGCCGCCGCCGCCCACGGGGCGGCGCTGGCGGCGCAGCTTTCGGCCTCCGCGCGGCCGCGCCGCCGCCGGCCGCCGCGCTTCGCCGCGGCGCCTGGCCCGTCGCCGCCTGCCGCAGGTCGGCCGCAGGCCGCCGCGCCTCGCCGCCGGTCCTGCCGCCGCTGGTCGCCGCGCCCGCCGCCGCAGGTCGCTGGGCAGAGGGTTGTGGCTTAGGAGGGCTGAATCCTCCCCCCTCTGCCCGTGCGCGAACCTGCGGCGGCGCTGCGCCTCGCGGCGGTGCGTTCGCCCTCCGCGCCGCCGCGCTGCCTCGGGCCAGCGCCAGCGTCTCCTCCGCCGCCTCCGCCGCCGCCGCCGCCTCCTCCTCCTCCTGTGCTGCTGGCTGCTGTCGTGGTGCTGCTAGTCGCCGTGCTGCCCCTGGTCCTGGTGGTGCTGGTCGCCGTGGTGGTGCTGGTCGTAGTGGTGCTGGTCGCCGTGGTGGTGCTGGTCGCCGTAGTGGTGCTGGTCGTGGTGGTCCTCCTGGTCGTGGTGGTGCTGGTCGTGGTGGTGCTGGTCGCAGTGGTGGTGCTGGTCGCCGTGGTGGTGCTGGTCGCCGTGGTAGTGCTGGTCGTGGTGGTCCTCCTGGTCGTGGTGGTGCTGGTCGCCGTGGTGGTGCGGGTCGTAGTGGTGCTGGTCGCCGTAGTGGTGCTGGTCGCCGTGGTGGTGCTGGTCGTGGTGGTCCCCTGGTCGTGGTGGTGCTGGTCGTAGTGGTGCTGGTCGTGGTGGTGCTGGTCGCCGTGGTGGTGCTGGTCGTAGTGGTGCTGGTCGCCGTGGTGGTGCTGGTCGCCGTGGTGGTGCTGGTCGTGGTGGTCCTCCTGGTCGTGGGGCTGGTCGTGGTGGTGCTGGTCGCTGTGGTGGTGCTGATCGCCGTGGTGGTGCTGGCCGTGGGCGTGGTGGTGCTGGTCGTGGTGGTAGTGGTAGTGGTCCTCTGGCCGTGGTCGTGCTGGTCGTGGTGGTGGTGGTGCTGGTCGTGCTGGCCGTGGTCGTGCTGGCCGTGGTCGTGGTGGTGCCGGTCGTGGTGGTCGTGGTGGTCCTCCTGGCCGTGGTCGCGCTGGTCGTGGTGGTGGTCGCCGTGGTGGTGCTGGTCGTGGTGCTGGTCGTGGTGGTTCTGGTCGTGGTGATGCTGGTGGTGGTGCTGGTCGCTGTGGTGGTGCGTAGTCGTGGTGCTGGTCGCCGTGGTGGTGCTGGTCATGGTGGTGCTGGTCGCCGTGGTGGTGCTGGTCGTGGTAGCCCTCCTGGTCGTGGTGGTGCTGGTCGCAGTGGTGCTGGTCGCCGTGGTGGTGCTGGTCGCCGTGGTGGTCCTCCTGGTCGCCGTGGTGGTCCTCCTGGTCGTGGTGGTGCTGGTCGTGGTGGTGCTGGTCGCCGTGGTGGTGCAGGTCGCCGTGGTGGTGCTGGCCGTGGGCGTGGTGGTGCTGGTCGTGGTGGCGGTGGTCATAGTGGTCCTCTGGCCGTGGTCGTGCTGGTCGCTACAGGGAGGAGGTCGTTCTCCCGAGCCTCACAGACGACCAGCAGTGGATGCTCGACTCGCACTGAGGCCGCTGCGGCGGACGGCACCTTGCCCTGATCCCCTCGACGCCAGAAAACACGTTCACGCCAGAGCGCTTCCGGGCACTGCTCCAGAGACGGCTCCGCTTGCCGCTGGACGCCACGGCAAGCAGGTGCAACGGGCGCTCCTGCCAGGCCCACTTGGACGAGAGAGGCGACCACAGAGCAGCTTGCCCCCGCAGCGGACGCCTGCTGAAGCGCGGCGCTCCCATCGAGCGGATGTGGGCCCGGGTGTGCCGGGAGGCAGGAGGCCGTGTCCGCACCGACGTGTTCCTGCGCGACATGAACCTCCCGGGCATTGCCGCCAACGACGGGCGCCGCATCGAGGTGGTGGCCAACGGCCTCCCTGCCTACCACGGCAGGCAGCTCGCCATCGACGCCTGCATCGCATCCCCGCTGAGGGCCACCGGCAGGCCGATTGCGCGGAGGCTCCGCCCAGGACTCGCGCTGAAACGGGCGAGGCGCCGCAAGCAAACGACTTACCCTGAGCTGGTGGGCTCGCGGCGGGGCTACCTGCTCGTAGCCGGAGCAGAGACGGGCGGCCGCTGGGACGAGGAGGCGTACAAGCTCCTCGTTACCCTGGCCCGCGCCCGGGCGAGGAGCGCGCCGGCGGCGCTGCGAGGATCGCTTGCGACCGCGCTGCTGCACAGGTGGAGCGGCCTGTTGGCGTACGCCATCCACGACGCCCTGGCCGCGAGCCTGCTCGAGGACGTGCCCTCTGAAACGCTAGCGACAGACGGGGAGATCCCTGGCGAGGGGACGTTCTGTCGGCGCTCCCCTGAGAGCACCGGCCCCCGCGTGGGGGCGCGCACGGGCAGGGCGGGGCACAGCAGCTCGCAGGAACGCCGACAGCAGAGCTACTGTGAACAGCACCACAACCACCGCCACCACGACCAGCACAACTACGAACAGCACCTCCACCAGCACGGAGGAGGAGGAGAAGGACCACCACGACCAGCACCACCACGGCCAGCAGCACCACGGCGACCAGCACCACGGCGACCAGCCCCACCACGGCGACCTGCACCACGACTACGCGCCACCACGGCGACCAGCACCACCACGCCCAGCACCACCACGACCAGGAGGACCACCACGACCAGCACCAACACGGCAACCACCACCACGACCAGCGCGACTACGGCCAGGAGGACCGCCACGACCACAACCACGACCACGGCCAGCACGACTGCTGCCAGCACGACCAGCACCACCACCAGCACGACCAGCACGACCACGGCCAGAGGACCACCACGACGACCACCACCACCAAGACCAGCACCACCACGACCACGGCCGGCACCACCACAGCGACCGGCACCACCACGGCGGCCAGCACCACCTCGACCAGCACCACCACGACCAGGAGGACCACCACGGCGACCAGCGCCACCACGGCGACCAGCACCACCACGCGACCAGCACCACCACGACCAGCACCACCACGGCGACCGGCACCACCACAGCGACACCACGACCAGCACCACCACGACCAGCACCACCACGACCAGCACCACCACGACCAGCACCACCACGACCAGCACCACCACGACCAGCACCACCACGACCAGGAGGACTACCACGACCAGCACCACC
>CAUYUJ010017638.1:270701-278201 GCA_963575745.1 Prorocentrum cordatum | reverse complement strand
CGCTCGCTGGGATCTCGGCCCGCGCGTAGCGCTCCGCCACGGCAGCTTGCAGCTCGAGCGTCTCGTCTTCGTCCAAGGCCAGCTTGAGCAATTCAAAGCTGGCTCCGCTCAGCGAGCTGGAAGAAACTTCCGGGGCGGAGCGGACGCAGTCGGTCCAGATGCGGCGGTCGAGCTCGACGGGCCGAGCCGGCTGGAAGGCTCGAGCGGCAGGCGGCAAGTCGGCGGCGGGCCTCGGCGGTCGCCGGGCGGGGCCCCGCAGTTCTGCCAAAGTCTCCGCCGTGCCCGGCGCCAGCCCGCGCGAGACGAACGCCTTGCTGAGGCCCCCTGCTCTGACCAGCTGCCACCGCGTCTTCCAGGAGGCGCTGGCGCCTCGCCTCGGCGTCGCCTGCGCCGCGCGCTCCTCCCGGAGGCCGCTGCCCTTGCAGGCTTGGGGCCAGCAGCGCTTCCCAGGAGCCGTCCTCTGCTCCAGTCGCGCTTCGAGCTCTCGCCGCCCTGGCGCTCCAGTGCTCGCGGTCCGTCGCAGCAGCCTGCGCCAGATGAGAACCAGGAGCTTCCAAGCCCTCACCTTCTGCGGCCCGTCGGCGTCGCCAGGAAGGGCGTCTGCGCGCAGGACCTCGTCGAGTTGGCGAAGGCGGCCGCGGAGGAAAGCCGGCGGCGCCCGGATGCATGGCACCCGCCGGCGCAGATCGGCCTCCAAGTCCACTGCGTCAAGAAACGCCCAGGCGGCGTCGGGGGAGGCAGACTGCGCCGGGCGCCGGTTTTGTCGCCCGCCTCCGCCACTGCGCGGCGGCGCTGGCGCAGGCGGCGCCGCTGGCGCAGGCAGCGCCGCTGGCGCAGGCGGCGCGGGGCCAGCGCTGTCGGAGGCGCTGTCGCTCTGGCTGTGGCTGCCCTCTTCCTCGCTGCTCTCGTGGTCGTCGTCGTCGTCGCTGCTCAGGTCTCCTCTGCCGCGCTCGCCCTCTGCCTCATCGGGCGCCTCTGCCCCCTCTGCCTCCTCCAGCGCCTCTTCGTTCTCTGCCTCCTCTTGCGCCTCTCCCTCCTCTGCCTGGTGCGGCGCCTCCCTCTCCCTCCGCCTGCGGCTCCTCCTCGGCGCCTCTTCCGCGCGCGTCTGGCGGGCCCGGTGCTCCAGGCCCTGCTGCCGGGGCGTGTCTTGGAGGCAGCCCGCGCGCAAGCCATGCCCTGTATGCGTCAGCCTGAACCTCCACAGCGCGGATGAAGTCCACCTCCCCGAGGATCTGCATCACGATGTCCTGGGCGATCGGCTGCACGTATCCTCTGTCGTCGGCACGGAGCCCTACCACCGCTGGCAGCCCCAGTTGGACCCAGTGCAGCCCGTCTCCGAGAGCCTGCGGCAGCAGGGGGCCCGCCGCGCGGAAGGCGGACACGTCGGCGCGCGGCCTCTCGGAGGAACGCCGCGGCGTTCCCCCACCAGTGTGCTGCAGCAGGGTGCTGTCGCCACGCGGCGGCTTCCTGCACGTCAAGCTGGCCCGCGGCGTCCAGGAGGAGCGGCACGTACATCCAGGAGTTAAGGTCGCGGCTGGTCTCTGCAGCGTGTCGTGGAAGCGACCAGCCGCTGAACTGGGTTCGTGGGCCGTCCGCCGCCGGTGGGTCCGGGCTCCCGCCTCCTGCTCCTGTCTCTGGCGGCCGTTCCGGCTGTGCGCCTCTGGCTCGGGCAGCGCTGTGGCGGCGCATCTTTCGCAGAGCCAGTTTCCCTGCCACCTCCGAGGCCCTCCGGCGTCCCCGCTGGCCCGGGCGACCCACTCGACCTGCCCTGGCTGGCCGCAAGGGCACTGCGGCGGCCTCTCTCCCAGCGGCGGCGGGACCTCGCTACCGAGCAGGGCGACATCGCAGGCGGCGCATTCCCAGCTGCCCGTCAGCCCATCTGGCCCGCGCGAGTGCCGCCATCGCAAGGGTCGCTCCGGGTGGCGCGGGCACATGGCGATCGCGTGCGGAGAGGGCGAAACCGAGCCAGGCAGGCTGCGTGGAAGCAGTGCGGGACGCGGCCGCAGTCGGGCCATTGCACCCTCGAGTCGTCGAGCGGCTCCTGGCACATGTAGCAAAAACCTCGCTGGCCTCTGGCTGCTCCGGCTCCTGAGGGTCCGGACCCTGCTGCGGTTGCTGCGGCTGTTGCTGCTCCTCCGCCGCCGCGCGTTCGGCTGTCTCCCGCGGCGGCGCGAACAGCCCAGAGAAGTCCCATTCGGCCGCAGGCGCCTGTCCGAACACGGCGCTGAAGTGGCTCTGTCCGGCAGGCAGCGGCGACAGAGACCGGCCCGGCGAACCGAAGAGCTCTCGAGGGGGAGTCTCGGCTTCCGCCGGCCGGGGCGCGGATTCGCCCGAAACCTCGCCCGCTGGCTCGGGCAGGTCCGCTTGCGAGCGTCCGCGCGGCGGCGTGGCTGGGGCAGCGTCGTTGTGCGGTGGCCCTGGGTGGCTCGCCTCACCCACGCGCTGTCCGCGGTAGCCGTACAGCGCGTCTCGCTGGTCCCTCCCTGGTGTGCGCAGCTCCTGTCGTGGTACAGGTGGTGCTGCCAGTGTCACTGCTGGTGCTGGTGCTGGTGGCGGCGCTGCCGGTCGCTGTCGTGGTGTTGCTGTTGGGCGCTGTCGTGGCGGTGGCGTTGGTGTTGCTGCTGGTCGCTGTCGTGGTGGTCGCTCTCGTCGTGTGCGCGGTCGTTGGGAGCCGCCGCCTGCTGCCGTGGCTGTGTGCTGGCTGCCGTCGCTCTGGTCGCCACGGGACTGCCTGCCCTCGCGCGCTCCTCCCTTAACCTCCCCCTGAGACTTCAGAAGTCCCTCCAAGAATATGTTCTTCCTGAGATCTCCAAGTCAATCCGGGAGTCTGGGTCAGTGCAGCGCTGGGCGGTGCTCGTGGTGCCCGTGGTGCTGCTGGTGGCTGTCGTGGCGGTGGTGATGCTGCCGTTGTTTTGCGCCGTCGTGGCTGTGGCGGTGCTGCTGGTGCTGCTGGTCGCCGTCGTGGTGCTGCTCGTTGCTGTCTTGGTCGCCGTCGTAGTTTTCCTCCGCCTGTGGCCGCAGTTGGGTGCTGGCTGCTGTCGCTCTGGTCGCTGCGGTGCTGCCTGCTCTCGCGGCGCCCGTGGCGAAAGTGCGCTATGGTCACGAGCGGAGCGCCCTCGCCGACCCCCGCCCGCACCATCTCTCGGTCGTCGTCGTCGTCGTCGTCGTCGTCGTCGTCGTCGTCGTTGTGCTGCTGCTTGTGGCGCCACTGTTGGGAGTCGTACGGCTTGTCGAAAAAGTTGTCGCGTTGCTCCTGTGGGTTTCCTGAACAAGCTGGGGCGCTACCGGGGACCGCAGCGGAGCCGCGCGAACCCCGATGGGGAACTGGCCCCAGGGGGGTCCTACCGTGGGAATGGGGCTCTTCCCCTGGGGGGCACGGGCTGCAGCTGACGCCAGCCCCCTCCCTCGGAAGGGGCTGGAGGGCTGGCGGCCAGACGGCTGGAATGGCCGTCTGGGGTGGCGGAGGGCCCTGCTGGCTGCCGCCTCTGCTGCTTTTGCTGCTGCTTTTGCTGCTGCTGCTGCCAGGGGGCTGCCGTCCGCAGTCGTTGGCTGCGTGTTGTGGTGCTGTGGTGGTGCTGGTCGTTGGGTGCGTGCTGTGGCGCTGGTCGTTTGGTGCATACTGTGTTGCTGGTCGTTGGTGTTGGTCGCTGTGGTGCTGGTCGTTGTGGTGGTTGCCATGCTGCTGCTGCTGCTGCTGCTGCTGCTGCTGCTGCTGCTGCTGCTGCTGCTGCTGCTGGTCGTGGTGGCGGTGTTGGTGGTGGTGGTGGTGGTGGTGGTGGTGGTGCTGCTGCTGCTGCTGCTGCTGGTCGTCGTGGTGGTGCCGCTGCAGCTGGTCCCGGTGGCGACGCTGCCGCTGGTGATGGTCGTCGTGGTGGTGTTGCTGCTGATGTTGCTGCTTGTCGTCGTCGTTGTGCTGCTGCTCGCGGCGCCACTGTTGGGAGTCGTACCGCCTCTGGTGGTCGATCATGTTGTCGCGTTGCTCCTGTGGGCTTGCTGCACAAGCCGTGGCGCCACCGGGGACCGCAGCGGAGCCGCGCGAACCCCGATGGGGAACTGGCCCCAGGGGAGTCCTACCGTGGGAATGGGGCTCTTCCCCTGGGGGGCACGGGCTGCAGCTGACGCCAGCCCCCTCCCTCGGAAGGGGCTGGAGGGCTGGCGGCCAGACGGCTGGAATGGCCGTCTGGGGTGGCGGGGGGCCCTGCTGGCTGCTGTCGTCCTGGCCGCTGCCGCGGTGCCTGCTGCTGCCGTTGCTGCCGCTGCTGCTGCTGCTGCTGCTGCTGCTGCTGCTGCTGCTGCTGCTGCTGCTGCTGCTGCTGCTGGTCGTCGCGGTGGTGCTGCTGCAGCTGGTCGTGGTGACGGTGTTGCCGCTGGTGCCGGTTGTCCTCGTGGTGGTGGCGGTGGTGGTGCAGGGTGTCGTCGTGGTGGTTGCGGTGCTGCTGCTGGTGCTGGTGGTGGTGGTGGTGGTGGTGGTGGTGGTGGTGCTGCTGCTGCTGCTGCTGCTGCTGCTGCTGCTGCTGCTGCTGCTGGTCGTCGTGGTGCTGCAACCGCTCGTCGCGGTGGCGTTGCTGTCGCTGGTGCTGGTTGTCGTGGTGGTGGTGCTGCTGCGGTCGATGCTTGTCGTCGTGGCGCTGCTGGTCGTAGTCGTTGTGCTGCTGCTCTTGGTGCTGGCTGCCGTCGCTCTTGTCGCTGCGGTGCTACCTGCTCTCGGGGCGCCCGTGGCGGATGTGCGCTCTGGTTATGAGCGGCGCGACTTCGCCGACACCCGCCCGCGCCATCTCTCGGTCAGCGTCCTGTCGCCGGTGCGGGCGCCGGAGCTGGGAGTACCCACCCCTTTCCAGGGCGCTAGCTGTGGTGGTGGGTGCTTGTTGTGGTGGTGGGTGCGCTGGAGGTGGTGTGCTTGGCGCGGTGTTTGTGGTGGTGCTTGTTGTGAGGTTGTTTGTTGCTCGTTGTGGTGCCGGTGGGTGCGCTTGCGGTGGTGCGCGTGGCGCCGGGCCAAGGCAGGCGTGCTCCCCGAGTAGCCCCGCCCGCGCCATCTCCTTGTCAGCCTGGGTTTTCTTGTGCGGTCGGCGCGGGGCCTGACCGTAACGCGGCCGCCCAGGGTGCAGAGGCAAGTTGCTCTGGTCGGGGCGTTGCTGCGGCAGCTGGTCCTCGTCGCGCGGCGCCTGACCCTTGGCCGCCTCTTGCGCTCTTCGGGTGGCGACAAACCTTCTGCCAAACCTCTCTGTCAAGAACGCGCGCCGGCGGTGAAAGGCCGTCGCCTGCTTCATGATCGCGATGTGCTCGGCGATCGCGTCCTCTAGGTCTTGTCTCGCAGCTCGTCGGCGAGCCCGTCGAAAGCCTTTGCGAGCGAAAGCTGCCCGGCACGGCGCCTGCCCAGCTTCCCTTGCCTCGAGTTGCCCCTCTTGGCGAAGGCCGTGGGTGCACCCTGTACGCGTGACACCCTGCGCGTCGTGGTCTCGATGCTGTTTCCAGTTGTCGTGGCCGTGGTCGCCGCGGCGGTGCTGTCCGTCCGCCTCGTGTCCAACGTGGCGGGGGGGGAGCGGTTTTTTCGCGGTTCCGCGCTGTCCACTGTGAGTCAGTGGGGAGAGCGGCGCCCCCCCCCTCCACCCCTCCCTGCTCCGGTGAGGACCTGCGCTGTCCGCCTAGGTCGGGCAGGGAGGGAAGCTGGAGGTGTTGCAGATGTGGGGGCGCAATGGGGCGTGAGAGGCCACCACCTGGCGGCGTCCATATCTTCCCTCGGAGGGGCTGCTTGCGGCAGCTGTGAGGGGCGGCGCGCCCGGGGCCGGGCGGCGGGCGTCCAGCGGGCGCCCGGCGCGGGACACGGTGGTGTCGTACGAACGCGGAACGAAACAAAACATATGGAAAATGCTCTTGTTATATCCCTCCCCCTTCCTTCCCCTCGCTCGCCGCACGCCCCTGTCCCTCGACAAGCTTGCCGTCGCTCGGACGTAAATTTCCCGTGCGTTTTTTGGTTTCGTGCGTGTCTTTGTTGCTCGATGGTCCCGGGTGGTCCTCGAGGGTTTTCGCCGACCAGCCCCCCCCCCCCCCCAAAAAAAAAACAAACAAACAAAAAATGAGAGCGCCGCTTGCTGGGATGCGCGGCCGGCCCGCCGCTCCCCAGCCTGGTGGCCTTTGCGCGCGGAGCGCCGCGCAGGCACCAAGATGGCCGAACGCACCCCCTGCTCGCGCGTGCGCAAGGCTGTGCCTCCTGCCAGGCGAGCGCCCCGGGGCCAACACGTTCGAGGTGGCACCGTCTGGACGTGGCTGGGATCCCTCGGACCTCACCTCCCTGGCGCGGTCAAGTGGCCCTTCGCTGGGCTGCAAGCCTGCGCCCAGGCTCGCGCGGATCCCGCGGCTCGCCGTCTGCTGCTCTGCAGCTAAGAAGTTTAACGTGGTGAGCCCCCTGCGCCCAAGCGGGCGGCAACTGTATCCGTGCCGGTTTTCCGCCTGCCAGTTTTGGCTTGGCTGTCTGAGCCGCCTGGGCACCAGTGGGATTTGGCCTTGGGACTTGGCCCTGGCTCTTGGCTTCCGTTTCGCTTGCGGGCTGTCGCGCGGATGTCGGGATGCTGGCCTCTCCAGGTCCTTGTGGCCCCTGTGCAAACACACGCTGCCCTGGTGCGGTGACGGGGCGCGGGGCGCTGGCGTCCGGCACGCACGCATTTTTCTCTTGCCCCGCGGCGGCAGCTCGTAGGTCCTCTGTGTTTCCACCTCCCTCTGCCTCCTCCCTCCTGCCCTGCCCAGGTCCCCCAGTTTCTCTTTCCCCGAGTCCCGGCCGCCAGCGGAGTGCCAGGAGCACGCGCACTGGGTCGTCGCGGCGCTGCCCCTGGCCAGGACAGGCGCTGCTTAAATTTGGTGCCCTACTTCGGTGCTGGAGGCCGACTGCTGGCACGCGGCGTGCTTGGCACGTTCCGTCGGCTGGAGCGTGGCCGGGGAAGTAGCCAGTGATTGCCGGAGCCGACTTCGAGCTGTTGCATCGCTCTCTTGCTCGCCTTTCCCTCCCCTCCCCGTCCTGCCCCGTCCCCCCTCCCCCCTGCCTCCCCGCGTCTGGCGATGATCCTTGCTCCTCTAAGGTGTTGATGGGTCCACGTTGCCCTCCCGCCTGCGTTGCTGTCCTGACGTCGCGATATGCGTGGTTTATCCGCTGTAGCGGTGCTGGTCGCGGTCGTGGTGGCGTTGCTGGTCGCCGTCGTGGTGGCGCTGCTGGTACGGTGGAGGCGTTTGTTACGGAATAGTCCCAGGAGGCGCCAAACCCTGGAGGATTCCTTACCTGATGAGGGCGGCGGTGGTGTCCATGGCCAAGCCTCGATGGGAGTTCCACCGGCCTCCAAACCCTAATATCCCTTACCCAAGGGTTCCTTCTCCAATGCCCCCCACCGCAGGGGTGAGGCAGGTCCCCGGCGACACAGAGACCGTCCGTGCCAGTGCCGACACCACGGCGAAAGCGCGACGGGCCTGCGCGTGCGGGGCCGAGGGGGCCGTCCCCCGGACTGCTCCGACCGG